>JAHFZB010000433.1:0-49414 GCA_036884735.1 Huso huso
CTATGCTGGTTGGGTAAAGCCAAAAGAGGAAGACCAAGTGGTAACCCTGAAAATGTAGGCGACTGAAGAGGAGAACATTCTCAGCTGTTCCTAATTTGGATTGCAGGAAAGATTAGTTTGATCACTGGCCTGCCTATGACAATAAGGCTGGAAGATGCAAACATGCAGCTTGCCAAAAACATGCTTTGTCCCGAATCGAATTGCTTTTTTTTGCATTTCATAACTAAGCTTCTGATAAGACCCAATCCTCAAGAGCCCCAAGACATTAGTCAAATTTTCAAAAAAACAAATGTCCAAAATATTGCACTTTTTTTGTGCTCCACTGTAAAGACTTGTCAGAGAAAAAAAATCTGTAAATACCTTGATTTAGATTATTTATTTATTTTTTACTTTTGTTCCAATATTGGCTGTACAAGACAATGTATGTTTGAAAATACATGTTCATATTTTGATAAACAAAATACATAACAAAAAAAAAAAACAAAAAACTGTGGCCTAATGTATGTTTCTAGGACCTAAATCAATACAAAAAATAATCTGTTGTATTTATTGTGGTGTGTACCATAGAGGATATATATATATATATATATGTAGGATCTCGATATTACTGAATAAAAGCACATTTTAGAAATGTAAATAAAAAGTATTTAAAACGTCAAATAAAAGACCTATTTTTTTTTTTTTTTTCTTGGCGCCACTGTTTGCGATTTCGATTAAATCCATAGTTTTTATTAAAGTAATTCCCACATACATTTTTTCATTTCTCATAGAAGATGCTTGCTCTTCTTGAACAATGGAATCTGCCTATATAGAAACGAGCCTGCACTTCTCCAACGCATACAAGCTGAGCGTTTTCCTTTTCCGAAACACTGTCGGTAACAACAGACACCATGTCGTATTTTTTTGTTTTGTTTGTTTGTTTGGTTTTTTCGACTGCACTCACTGACTCGCCTTGCTCGGCCCGGGGCCAGTACCAGATAGGTAGTGAGGCGGAGTTTTCTGGTTTGGTTCTGCTCGGCATGACAAAATAGCCAGCGGAAAACAAGCCGTACCATGATGGTGCAGCACCAGCTAGGCTCGGCTCAGATGTGCCAGTGGAAAAGGGTATCAGAGACTGGGAAACTTGTCATATTGACTGAGAAAGGACAAATAAACTGTTCTGAATAGTATCTGCTAAAATATACATAACAAAAACACAAACTTTGCAATTTTGAGATGCTGATTCAACTTACTAAGTAGCAGTGGAGGTGTGTGCTGAGCTTTTCCCCTTTCATTGGGGGGGTCAGATATTATAGCTGGCTATAACCCCCAGAAAAAAAAAAGAATGGACAGAGAACAGCACTGCACACACACCCCATTGCTACTGCATGCAAAATACCAGGCTTGAGTGAAACCGAAGATCCCTGCCGATAGGGTTGAAGACTGTGTTTTATATTGTTGTTTTTTTGTAGGTTTAGGTGGGCATTCTACAATGTAAATTTATAAATGAGAGAAATATAAAGTGGTGAACAACGTTGTTGGTAATTCTGCCAATACAGATTGATTTAATACAGAGACATCCTTGTATGTTAACAGTGTTTATAATGTTTGAAATATAGGTCATGTTGTTTTTGATTGCAAAGTATAGTTTAGTAAGAATCTCTTTACAAACACTAGGTACAATTGAGGGGGGGAGTTAAACTGAGCTATAACACATTGGTTTGTACAAGCATTGTAAAGGGTGGGTTGAGAAACATATGACAACCATTTTAATTGTATTAACGGCTCATATTGCCTGAAAAAGTAATTGGGTCTTAGACTATAACTATATAACATAAAAATAAGTACATAGTACTACTACTATTGAAGTATGCATAGAATTAAAGTACAACACATTACTTTGTCTAGATAATGCACTAAAACATTTGTTTTATTCAAACCAAACACAGACATACACACAGTCCCATACAGACACACAAGCTAAGTTTGGAGAAACAATTGGGGCAACCTTGCCCAGCAGGTTGCCCCAATTGTTCCTTCTAACTTTCTTGTATTTTATGCAAGTTCAATTGCCTCCAAACCCTACCCCTGCTTTGTGAAGATGGCAGCATTGCTGTAGGTATTGTTCCTTTCTAGTCTGGCCTGCAAAATAATAACTTCGGGAAACGGAATATTATATAATTAATATTATAGAGACATCAATTATAAACAAGCAAAGAGGTAAACCAAAAATCCAAATCCAGTTTATATTCTATCATGAAATACACAGCAATGGACAGGACTTGTTGCAGTTCATTCACTATATTCTGTCATGAAATGTGGCTGTTGGAAAATCTTCTGTGCATTTCCTACTTTTCCTTGACTGCTCACAGTAATTTTCATAACACCTGAAATATATGAAGTCTTACAACCACTTCTGTGGAAAATTATATCTGCTTCCAATTTGCTTGAAATTCCCGGGTTCACATACAGTGGGGGTTTATGGACATGAGACTGGCAGCGAAGAAAATAAAAATAAAAGAAGCAGCAGGTGCCGTTGTACCCATTGCTGTGCATTTCATAAGAAACACAATTGCATATTGTTTGGTGAGCTCACAGTCATGACAAAGTTGTCTCATTTGCGAAGATCGTCCATGTGAGCGTCCTTCTGTGCCACTGCAATCTTAAGTGAGGGTGGGGGTGTTCATGGCATAATTTCGACGGTCACACTCCGAGGTTACAGTGGGGATCTGAAGGAGGCGGATATTTTACCCCCGGTCGCAAATTATGCCATGAACAGTTTACGACAGACTATATATCTCGAGTTGTAACTTGGTGGTCTGGACAACAAAAGAGGACGGAGGTTTACAGTCACTATCTATACAGCACAGATAGTTTAGCAGTTTCTGGGGTCTGAATCAGTTTGCTGCACTATTTCACTTTAAACGTGTAGTTTCAGACACTCTTAGGTGAAATTTCAATATGGCCGCGGAAATGTGAAACATTATGATGTTATCTAGGGAGTGACGTTAGTTGCAGGCATTCTGACAGATATGCCTCAATACACTATGTTTGAGCGTCACTATGAGCTTTACAAGTGCTCCTGACCTTTTTTTTTATTGCTTTCACATTGCTTTGGGTCCCGCTGTAATGCTGCAATGTACGAAACAAATTAAACCCCCAAGCAGATTCTAAAAAATTAAGCAATCCTGTAAAGTATTTTGCTGCCAGGACATTTTTGCAGGTAAATCACTGGGTGGCCTGTCATTAACTTTGATAAATTAGAGCAGGGAAGTTTTAGAAGGATGCAAATCCATTCTGCTCACTCAAAAAATATCCCTATGCTGCCTACATTTCTCAAATCCAACCCATGGTGAAGTTCACTGGTGGTCCATCTACTAAAACTAAGATGCCACCATAAGAACCCAATGGAATGGGAGAGGCATAGACAGACCTGCTAGGGTGAACGCCACATCACGACAGTCCCTTTTGCTTGGTGTTACAGTGTTATTTCATACAACAATGAAGATACATTCAACAAAACTTCGATTTATGTTTTTTGTTATTTTTGTTTAACTTTACCAGGCAGAGGCCAAGCGGAAGCTGTACTCTGACAAAAACTGGATAGAGGGTGTGAAGTTGGGGAGAGAGCTATATGACAAACTGCTGGAATGGCTGCCCCGCCATGCGAGCCCTCCTCAAGGAGCTGCGTGCCATCGCCCGACCGGCTGGACCAGCTCAGGAGGGACGTCAACATCAGCAGGACGGTGGGCAGCTCGGTGGCTGTCGTAGGTGGGTTGGCCACGATCGGGTCCTTAATCTTGGCTGTGGCTACCGCCGGGCTGTCTACGCCACTGGTGGTGGCCACAGTGGGGGGCACAGCAGCCGCGGTGGCTGGGGCGGCCACATCTGCCATCTCCCAGATCGTGGAGAGCTACAAGAACGGTGAGGAGTTTAAAAGCGCCAGGAAGATCATGGAGGCAGACGAAAGTGCTGCTGCAGAGGTAGCTGGACTCCTGGAGAAGCTGCGCATCATGGGGGATCGTATTATCTCATCTTCCAAGGGGAATTACTTGGTCTGGGACCAGTTTGCGGTTTCAGACCGGCAGAGCTCATATGGCCACACAGAGGATCTTATCTGCATTTATGTGCTTTGGGGCAGCTGCCAGTATGGGGCTGCCCTAGTACAAGGCACTGGCATATTCTGTTAGCAAAGGCGGCGGATTGGCTTTCCATGGTATGGATAAATTGGGACCTCTGACTTCCAAGCTGACACAAAAACTCCTCTTCCTCAGCTCTAAAGTGGGTACTATAGTGACGCATGGGCTGGGGTAAGTCTTCGTCTTTCTTCATTAATTGGGAAAAATATAGATTAAAAACAAATATGTTTTAAGTGATGGTAAGAGTAAATATCTATTAGACGGTTTCAGAGAACTTTTGAATCCTCAACAACCCCACACAGTGACTACACATGTGGTCTGAAGTGAACCCAACTTCTGTACCAGTTAAGCAGTGTGTGCTGGAAAGCCTTGTCAGAACATGGGTCAGGTAAGAGAGAACAGTGAGGTCTTACCTGAGAATTTCCCGTCTTTTCAGCTTTATCGCCTCTCACTCACTTTCTGGATGAACTCGACTATCTACTCTCCTCCTCCCCTCTCTGTCTACCCCCGACTGTCCTGTTGGGTGACTTCAACATCCATCTCTCCAACCCCAGCCACTCTGCTGGATTCCTCCTCTCCTTCACTCCTTCGACTTCTGTCTCTCCGTCCCCTCCTACCCACAAAGCTGGCGTCAACTGGACTCACCTTCTCCAGGGCCTGCCCCCCTCCACCCTCTCTGTCACCCCCTGGACCCTCTCTGATCACTATTTCATCTCTTTTCTCTGCCTCTCCCCCCCTCCTGCTGCTCCCTACCCCCCTGTCACCTCTTTGTAACCTCCAATCTCTCTCCCCTCTGTCCTTGCCTCCTGCTCTCTTTCACCTCCCCTCCTATCAACTCCTTTTCACAACTCTCGTAGACTCTGCTACCTCCACCCTCTTCTCCTCCTCACCTCCTCCCTCGACTCCCTCTGTCCCCTCACCTCCCGACCTGCTCGCCCCTCCACTCCCCCCATCCTGGCTCTCCTCTCGCTCCCACTCGGCAAGAATCACACTGCGATCTGCTGAAAAAGAAATGGAAGAGAACCAAACTCCCCTGCCTAGACCTTTACCGCCTCTCCTCTCCTCCTTCTCCTCTACTCTCTCCTCTGCTAAATGTGCTTATTTCAATCTGTAATCAAGCCTCCACTAACAACCCGTAAACTATTCTCTACCTTCTCCTCCTCCTAAACCCTCCCCCCTCCTCCTCCCTCCTCTATCTCCCCTGATGACTTTGCCTCCTTCTTCTCTTCTAAAATCTCAGATATCCATAAACTCTTTAACACCTCTCCCTCTCCGCACCCCCTCCTGCTCCAACCCTTTACACCCCTACATCCCCTACTAACTTGCCCTCCTTCTCCACCTTCTTGCTCCTCTAAGACTCTGACCTCCTCCCTGCTCCAGGGTCACAAACCCACCCGTGTGCCTTGGACCCCTCCCCACTCACCTCTTTTAAGCTGCTGCTCCTGCTCTACTCCCTTCATCTCCTCCCTCCTCAACACCTCTCTACTTTCTGGTATCTTTCCCTCTGCCTTCAAAAGCCTCTATCCTCCCCTCCTCAAAAACCTACCTTGACCCCACCTCCTCCAGAGCTACCGTCCTGTCTCCCTCCTATCCTTCCTCTCTAAAACCCTCGAAGCGGACTGTACACCGCCAACTCTCTGCTTTCCTGTCTAACCACTCTCTGCTTGACCCTCTCCAATCTGGCTTCTGGCTTCTGCTCACTCCCTGAAACCGCCCTCCTGTCTGTCACCAATTCACTTAAGTGTGTTGTGAGCTGCCTCTCTCTCCTCTGTCCTAATTCTCCTCGACCTCTCTGCTGCCTTTGACACTGTTGATCACTCTATTCTACTATCATCTCTTGCTGACCTGGGGATCTCTGGCACTGCTCTGGCCTGGTTCTCCTCCTACCTCTCCAACCGCTTACCAGGGAACCTGGCGGAGCAACCTCACACCTCACCCTCTCTTAACTGGAGTCCCCAAGGGTCAGTCTTGGGTCCTCTCCTGTTCTCTCTACACCCGCTCCTGGGCCCCTCGCCGCATCCTATGGTTTCTCATACCATTTGTATGCTGATGATGCTCAGATTTTCCTCTCCTTCCCCACCTCTGACTCTCCACCATCTCCTCCCGTATCTCTACCTGTCTGTCTGCTATTTCCTCCTGGATGCCTCGCATCACCTCAAACTCAACCTCTCTAAATCTGACCTCCTTTTTTCTTTCCCTCCTCCTCCCCCCTCTCTGATCTCTCTATCTCTGTTCCTCTGGAATCTACCACCACTCTCTCCCTCTTCCTCCGCTAAGAACCTTGAGTCACCCTGGACCCCTGCCTCTCTTATTCCCAGCACATCTCCCTCTGGCGCACTTGCCGATTCTTCCTGAGTAACATCCGAAGAATCCGACCCTTCCTCACCAGCTATGCTGCAGCTCCTGGTCCAGGCCCTGGTCCTCTCCCGCCTAGACTACTGCAACTCCCTCCTGGCTGGCCTCCCTCGTCTGCCACCCGTCCGCTCTAGCTCATCCAGAACTCTGCTGCCCGCCTGGTGTTCTCTCTGCCTCGCCCCCCGCGCTTCTCCACTACTCCGCTCGCTCCACTGGCTCCCGATCACGCTCGCATCAGTTCAAGACTCTTGTACTAGCCTACAGATGCCTTGACCAGACTGCACCCAGCTACCTCAGACCTCATCTCTTCCTACCCCCCTCGACCTCTCCGCTCCGCCTGCACTAGAAGACTGGCTCTACCTCCGCTCGCTCCCCTGCCTCAGAGCCCGCTCCTTCTCCACCCTTGCTCCGCAGTGGTGGAATGACCTTCCTACAGATGTCAGGACTGCCCAGTCCCTGACCACATTCAGCGCCTCCTTAAGACTCACCTCTTCAAACAGCACCTGTAGAACTCCTCTGTTTGTATCCTGGGACACTATCACCCTTCATTTAAATGTGCTTTATTTTGCTCTTATCTGCCCCTATTTTACTGCATTTTAATCCTGTACTTCAGAATACTGTAATCTGCCAAGTGTTTAACCTGTAGTATTTTTTGCCTTAATCATATCCTGATGTAACTATCACTATTTAATCATATCCTGATGTAACTATCACTATTATCTGCTTGTGGCAATGTGCCCCGCCCTGTGTGCATATTATGTGTTGTATGGTGCGTGCGTGTGTTAATGTTGGTGTATAGTCATTAGTACGGGGATATAAACGGGTCTGTGTTTCACGTGTATTTAAAATGTAGATTTATATTTAGCACGAGGAGGGCACAAATCACTTCACGTGCTGGTAAAATGTAATGTGTGGTCGGGGTACACTTAACTAATTCACGTGCTGGGATTCAAGTGAGTAATTAATTAGTAATTGAATCAGCACAACAGTATATATAGATGCACATTTCTTTCACTCGGGGTTGGGTGTTAAAGTGGAGAAGCGGGTGAGAGAGAAGGAGAACGTAAAAGTGAAGTAAAATAATAATCTAGAAGTGTTTGTACTCACCGTGTTTGTTTGTCTCTCTCTGTGCACCGTTTGTTAAGTGTTTAGTATGTTTTGTTTGTCTATTTATTTTGGCGCCAAGTGCCGTGTCCTGTGTTTTGTCTGTTTCAAACCTTTTATTTTCTGTTCTGTTTATTAAATGCTGAGCGAAACATTCGCTCAGCTTCACCAACTCACACATCTCTGTCTGTTTATTTCCTGCTTCTGGTCTGGCGCCACCACTCCGACCCTCTTTGTGACACTGCTGTATTATTGAATTGTGGTTTGTCACACTTGAACAAAAGTTATTGTATTTCTTGCTCTTATTGTATTACTTGTATTGTAACACTTGAAATGTATTTGCTTACGATTGTAAGTCGCCCTGGATAAAGGGTGTCTGCTAAAAATAAAAATAATAATAATAATAATAATAATTTGTTGATATGCAGGGCCATTTAAACCCGTTTGACTGTGGAAAAAATACTTTTAAACAGCGTGTCTAAAATTAACTGCGTGTGAAAATTAATTAGACCTGGCGTGCCTGCTACGCGATTAATAAATGGACCCCAATGTAGAATGCAGCGGATAAGGCCAGTGCACCTATCAGTAGAAATCGATTTCTATTTATTGTAAAGGTGTTTAAAAAGCAGACCATCTAAGTGTTTTATCTGAGGAGAGACTTACAAAAACAGGTAGCCGTATAAAATAGAATATCTAACTAAAATCTTTGAGAATCATGCAAGGAAGTCTCTTAATGATAAACTGAAGTTCGACCAGACCAAAACAAACCGCTCCAAGGGAACTGTGCATGTGTCCACTCTGTCACTCGCTCAGATTGACACTCTCTCAGTATGGTGCACAGAACTCACAACAGACATACAAATACAGCAGGTATTTGTTTTCAAATCAATCAGCTTTGCGATGTGTGTTGCCAGCTAAAGTTAGTCTGATAAATGTAATAATTATTGTATTATATAATACTAGTAATAAAAAAAACAGCTGTTACAAAGCTAAAGCCAAAGGCGGTGATAGATAGCTAACTCATTTTAATCCTACTCAAGTTAATGTCACTAAATGATTCTGTCCAAATATATTCAAATTTATTTGTCATAATAAATTTTAAAAATGACTTCCCATTTAACACGGGCAGACAAAGCGCTTTTTAAGGGTTCAGGATTTTACTGTAGTAATGTCATTCCAGAAAGATAAACACACATAACCTTACGTAACACGTTAAGAAAAGTACCGTGCAGGACTGTGAGGCAAACAGAACAGCTGTTCATATGCCATGGTTCTAAGACTTTGGGTCAGCCGTTGTCTAAGCAACGCCTTTCTCATTGGATAGTGGATGCTATTCAGTTAGCATATGATTCTATGGGCCTTCCGCCACCAGGGCAGTTGAAGGCACATTCCACTAGGGTATGGCAACATCCTGGGCCCTCTTTAGAGGGTGCCAATGTCTGACATTTGTCTGACATTTGCGCTGCAACCAGTTGGGTTACACCGCATACATTTATGAGGGTTCTACGGTTGAATGTACCAGAATCCTCTGCTACGTCATTTGGAGCATCTGTGTTACACTCTATGACGCCTCAGGTTGCGGACGTGTAGAGTGGTTGACAATAGTGTGGCTATTCCACCCTAGGACAGGTGTCATTGCGAGCATAGACGCTGGGCGCAGCTCCGCATATGCGTAGATGTACTGCCTACACAGTTGCGTTATGGCGTAAGTCTGTCCTACTGCCGAGAATCCTCCCTCGCGACAGCTTGGGTACACTGTTCCCATACCTTGATGGTTATTATCGACTTGAAAGGGGCGATGGGTTGGGCAACCCGGTTCCCTGAAAGAGAAAATAACCATCAAGCCGGTCGCTCTGGAGGCCTTCACGGCCTGAAGGGCAAAAGAGGAAGTGGCTCTCCGCGCGCTGCGTATAGTAAGCTCCCAGGGGAGCGGGCTTGCACGGCAGCTTGCGCGGAGGCCTATCGGCAGCTTTGACATAAAGCTCAGCCAATCCCTACTGCCTGACGGCAATGTCCCATACCTTGATGGTTATTTTCTCTTTCAGGGAACCGGGTTGCATCTGCAACCTATCGTTCTGACACAAGTGTTTAAAGTGTAATTTGTATTTAGGCACAGGATTGCACATCACTTCACGTGCAGATAAAATGTGTATAATGTGTGTCACGGGAGTACACTGATTAATTCACGTGCAGATGTACCGAGACTCCAATTGAATGATTGATTAGCAATCGAGTCTCGGTACAGATGTATAAAAGGTGCACGTTTTCACCCACTCGGGGTTGTGTGTTCGTTAGTGGAGAACGGGTGGAGTTAGGAGAGAATTATAAATACAAACCAGCGCAGTACTTGTTTATTGGGTTCGTCCATGTCTGTTTTGTTTTTGTCTGTTTGTTTGGCCAACGCGCCCTTTATTTTCAGTGTTTTGTGAAACTGTTTGTTTTATTCTTTAATAAATGTACTGAGCGCCACAGCAGCTCAGTTTTCACCCATAACAACTGTGTTTTTGGTTCCTGTTTCTGGTCTGGCGTCACCCCTACAAGCAGCTTTGCCACAATGTTTCATACAGCTGCTTTTCTCTGCTGTATGGAAAGTCACCTCTGACACTTTCTTCAACAGCAGTTATGTACAAGACGTTATTTATAAACTGATAACTAAGATCATGCAACAGTCTCTTGAGACAGGCTGTGAACAGGATGGCTGGTGACATTTATGGTGATATCAGACCAGAAACGGAAAACCAAAATAGAAGTACTAGCAGTGAAACTGAGATGCTACGGCAGTCAGTGTTTTATTAAACTAAACAAAAGTAACTATTTTTACAGAACAAAAACACACACAAAAAAGAATAGACGCAGAGGCCAAAACAAAGAATAACAGAAACAAGCAAAACAGTATCTTCATGCAGTAAAATAAAGGTAGCAAGGTCTTTCTCGCCAAACTACTCTCCCTCTCGTTGTCGACTCTAAACTTTCCATGCAGCTGAACTGCGGTCTTTTATATCCTCTGGCCGGGGGTTAACTAACTATTAATTATCCTATTACCCCTCGGCCAGCATCTGCTACGGGTTTATTAAATGATATAAAAATAATAACAAACAATGGCGACTGACATCTCGCTCGTCCTTGCCAAACAATAATAAAATTAAACCAGGGCTTTTAGCGTCATATTTATAATATAAATCATAATAATTAATAAATAAATAGACAAATAAATACACAAAAGGCCACAGATTGTAGAATTGCAAACATAACAGCGATCCACAAAAGGGAGACAAAACTGAACAGGTAACTACAGACCAATAAGCCTGAATTCTATTATATGTAAACTTATGGAAACTATAATAAGATCCAAAATGGAAAATTACCTATATGGTAACAATATTCTGGGAGACAGTCAGCATGTTTTAGGAAAGGGAGATTGTGTCTAACTAACCTGCTTTATTTTCTTTAAGGATGCAACATCGACAATGGATAATTGCAAAGCATATGACATGATTTATTTAGATTTCCAGAAAGCTTTTGACAAAGTCCTGCATAAAAGATTAATCCCCAAACTGAATGCAGTAGGGATTCAAGGAAATGCAGCCACATGGATTAGGGAGTGGTTAACATGTAGAAAGCAGAAAGTACTGATTAGAGGAGAAAACTCAAAATGGAGTGAGGTAACCAGTGGAGGGCCACAGGGATCAGTATTAGGTCCTCTGCTCTTCCTACTAATCTACTTAGATTCTGGTATAGTAAGCAAACTTGTTACAATTGCAGACGACACAAAAATAGGAGGTGTGGCAAACACCGTTGCAGCAGCAAAGGTCATTCAAAATGATCTAGACAGCGTTCAGAACTGGGCAGACACATGGCAAATGACATGTAATACAGAAAAGTGTAAGGCACTGCACGCAGGCAATAAAAATGTGCATCATAAATATCATATGGGAGATACTGAAATTATAGAAGGAATCTATGAAAAAGACCTAGGAGTTTATGTTGACTCAGAAATGTCTTCATCTAGACAATGTGGGAAGCTATAAAAAGGCCAACAAGATGCTCGGTTTATATTGTGAAAAGTGTTGAATTTAAATCAAGGGAAGTAATGTTACAACTGTACAATGCATTAGTAAGACCTCATCTTGAATATTGTGTTCAGTTCTGGTCACCTCACTAAAAAAAAGGATATTGCTCTAGATAAGAGTGCAAAGAAGAGCGACCTAAATTATTACAGGTTTAAAAGGCATGTCATATGCAGACAGGCAAAAAGAACTGAATCTAGTCAGTCTTGAACAATGAAGACAACGACGATCTGACTCAAGCCTTCAAAATTCTAAAAGGTATTGACAATGTCGACCAGGGACTTTTTCAACCTAAAAAAGGAAACAAGGACCGGGGTCACAGGTGGAGATTAGATAAAGGGGCATTCAGAACAGAAAATAGGAGGCAATTCTTTATACAGAGAATTGTGGAGTCTGGAACCAACTCCCAAGTAATGTTGTTGAAGCTGACACCTGGGATCCTTCAAAAGCTGCTTGATGAGATTCTGGGATCAATAAGCTACCAACAACCAAACGAGCAAGATGGGCCGAATGGCCTCCTCTCGTTTTGTAACCTTTCTTATGTCCTAGTGACAGCTTTGGTGAAAATTAATACAAATATTGGTAGATTCAATATTTACCTGGCACCACAGATTGCCAACCGTTGCAAGTTGACGCAGACTTTGCAGCATCATTGGACAGCTCTCCCACAAGCACTTGTGAGCCTTCTGTGTCGGTCGATGCATCGTAGACTTCAGGCATGTCTCAGGGCACAAGCTGGTCACACCCGTTACGAGGCATCAGTGACCCCTGCATGTTTTTATGACATCTGTTACTGTATGTCACAGCCAATCCAAACCAGTGTGGACTGTTTTTTTCCCTCTGCTTATTGAATTGATAAACTGAACCGTGCAATGAATTGGCAATATGAACTTTGGAGAAAGCAGAGTGTAAGGAATAGGTGTAGCAGGATCAAAGAAAATAACTTCACATTACATTGCTTTTACAGGTCAGATTTATTGGACAAAGGTGCGCGGAGTAACCCGTATACTCTGAATACAGCCAATGAACTGTACAATTCAATTCTGGATTTTCTCAGTTTAAATACATTTCTTAAAAGCATTACAGCATACAAGTATCATGTCAAAATGACTTTAGTTCAAAAAGCTGCTCATTTGCTTTTGCTGTTTACCTTCCTCAACCTTGCAGTCATCCATACACCATTTGTACACTAAATTAACACAAATCATTCTATTTTGATTATATTTAAAACACATTTTCTCAATTTAGGAACAGGTTGCACTAATAAAGTACCAGGGACATTTTAAAAAGCCTTTCAAGAATGTCCCATTTCTAAGCTCAAAGTTCCAAGTAAAGATACTAAGAACATAAGAAAAGGTTACAAAGGTTACAGTACGTCAGTACTGATGTTTTCCATGTTGCTGTTTCTTGTGTGCAATCACTCTCTGGATTTGGAGATTGTCTCTCGGCTTCTCTTCACATTGCTCTTTTGCCACCTCCAGCAGGTCCTTTATATCTTCCTCGCTGTACGAGACTTTGAATGTGCTGTGCCACCGATTGCCACTTGTTTATGTCACCTGACAACAAAATAAAAGATAATAATTGAGGGAGAGAAACACACACTGACTGACTGATTGGACAATACAGCATATACACACTCCACTGAAAGAGAGAGGGGGCAGAGAGGTGAATACAGACACCCTCACTGTACGCTACAATACCCTCAGCCAAAAAAAAAGCCTTAGTTTCTCCTCCATGCCTGTCTTTCCTACTCTCAACATGTCTCTTCCCTGGCACACACTTTTACCGTTTCATATAAACATATTCACACGAAACATATAAAGTGTGAATATATCCTTTTTTCACTACTTACTCTACTCAGCTTTTAGTCCTGTCAGGACCTCTTTTGACTGGCAAAGTGATTATAAATGGCTACAAACAAACGTTTTAAACGTTTCTGTATTTTTCCCGGGTAGAAACGGCAATAAGTAATCGGTTATTTTCTTTATGATTTAAAAATACTATTTGATAGTTAATTGATGTATTTACAGACATTATTATGTCTATAAGGGGGTGTGGCAATGTGCCCCGCCCCTGTGTGCATATTATGTGTTGTATGTTGCGTGCGTGTGTAAATGTTGGTGTATAGATTGGTACACGGGATATAAACGGGTCTGTGTTTCACGTGTGATTTAAAAAGGTAGATTTGTATTTAGGCACGAGGAGGGCACAAATCACTTCACGTGCTGGTTAAATGTAATATGTGAGCACGGGGTTGCACGTAATGAATTCACGTGCTGGGATTCAAGTGAATAATTAATTAGTAATTGAATCCCAGCACAACAGTATATATAGACGCACATTTTCATTCAGTCGGGGTTAGGTGTTCGGTGAGTGGAGAACGGGTGAGGAGCGGAGGTAAATGTTAGGAATAATAATAATAATAAGAAGAAGAAGAAGTAGTAGTAAAATCTGCTCACCGTGTTGTGTTCGTCTGTCTGTGCACTGTTTAGTTCGTTTTGTTTGTCTATTTATTTTGGCCTCAAGTGCCGTGTCCTGTGTTTTTGTTGTTTCAAACCTTTTATTTTCTGTTCTGTTTATTAAATGCTGAGCGCGATCACGCGCCCAGCTTCACCAAACCCCAAATCTCTGTCTGTTTATTGCCTGCTTCTGGTCTGACGCCACCCACTCCGGCCGTCTTTGTGACAGGGGGAAAAAAAATTAATATTCTCTGAAACCGAGACAAAATGTAAAGAAATATGACATTACTTAACTGTAAAATAATAATGAAGTTATTGTTAAGGAGAAACATAAAGCTTGGGCAAAGATCTAAGATTACTAAGCTCCCCATATTAAGAGAAATGTGTCAAGAGTATAGGCTACTGTGTTTAAATATCAAAATTCTACATTGGCTACACTTATATAGAAATCTATTTAATGCATTCAAACATTCTCTTAAATACATAATGAATATTGTATGAACAATATATTTCATAATTGGAGTAACAAAGAATTTTCAAATATAGATATGGAAGCGGTAGCGGTACCATAAGTGAAGATAGACCACATTTGGGGAGTGATACTAAGCTAATTAAAAGTAAGCTTTATACGACATAAACTATATGGAATCTGCAGGATTTCTTCTCATATACTGTATGCTAGGGTTGCCGCGAATATCGTTTACTACGGTATTTTCGATATTATATTGTTATGATACTACTAATCGTATGGATTTTTAAAAATCGAACCATTTGATAATCACGCTACTAGAAATTGGCTAGTCACATTGCCAATAGCAAATTGAACTGCAGATGAAAAAAAAACCAAAAAAACCAGAATCTATCACGTCCACATTTTCCAGCTCTACGCATGCGCAATTTCGATTGAGCGGATTTCCACTCTGATAGGAAATGCTGGAATTGTGTCTAAGACTGTGCTCTGTGCTGCTCGTGATCGTTGCTGTTTTTAACTTTTTGTATCAGTAAAGCACAGTGTTTGTGCATTTTTAGAAGTCCAAATGCTCGATAGCGTAAATAACAATCACAATACCCGATGTTTTTTGTTGTATTTATTACCGCGACTGCATTTTAAACAGCGATAGTGGCTGCTTGAATATGTTTCCAGTGTTACAAAAACGAAGGAAGAAAACACAAGAGTCTACAGAAAGTGCCAAGTGACAGACGGTTACATTGAGTCCTGTTAGGTAATGTTTGAGCTGGATTAAAAAAAAAGGTTTGTTAGTTATTATAGTTTAATATTGAGGTTAATGTTTTTGATACTGTAAACATTTTAAATAACACACATAATTATGCTGAGGTGTGAAGTAAATGGTAATGTGACACAGTGCAGACTATTTTATATTATTGATAATGACTTTGCCAAATAGAAAGTGAATACGAGAACGTGAATTCTGTGCATCCAAAGACGTGTACTAGTAATTAAGTTTTAATGAAGTCTGCTGTTTGGTATTCTGCTTAAACCAGCAGTTTGTCTGTCCCAGGCTGCTGTGAAAAATTATATATTAAATAAAATGGGGAAAAAATGTGTTCATCAGATTATTCTGTCTTTTATTGCAACTGTGGTACCATTCAGTAAGCAAAGATTGTAAACGGTAGCTGAAACGTCCCAGCAGAAGGGGTGCAGTGTCAAAAAAAAAGGTTGAAAACCCCTTGCTTTAGGCATATATCACTAACTGTTTACTGGTTTAGTATTATAGTATAATGCATTTATGAGTGAAAACAAAATTAAATAGGATGGGAAATTGTTAGCTTGGCTGTAGAAATGTGATTGGTACTGTTAAAGGTTAAGTGTACAATAAAGGTACATGTTTTTCATTCAGACTGTCATCATTCACATCAGAACGTTTCTATCTAGGCCTAAATACATAAGATAGTTCAAAACACTTTCAAACTAAGTGAGTTGTACCTGTTAACTTGAATTTATAGTAAATTATTTCAAACCAGTTACACATATAAAATAAATTACTACCATTTGTAATGCTAAAAATTATGTAAACTAATTTAAATATCGTATCGTAGATACCAACATTTCAATAATTGTAGAATAAAAATGGTTCAATAATCAAAACTGTAATTTTTGATATCGTGGCAACCCTACTGTACTCATCAATTAGATTACAACCCATCACTTGCAATGGTGTGTATATTATATGGCGTGCTAGTAGATGGCAGTGGAGCATTTTAAAGCCTAGGTGCATGGAACTGAAGCCAGGTTAGAGACAGTAAGAATAATCATTGAGGAAATGGTACCGAAATGTTGTTTTTTTTTCTCTAACCTGTAAATACGACACTAGAGTCTGATTTCTTTACAGACATAATTTGAAATTGTTTACAGTCCTACTTTAATAAGTATAATTTACAAATATACCGCTATGTTGTGGTTCGTGCTGAAACTGGCATAACAATTATGAAACTATAGATAAACACATTACCATTTTCAAGCATATGTTAGAGATGGCTGAAGACCGTAAGGTCAAAACGCTATTGTAACAGGGGGAGACCTGTGCTGACTCTGCTGGCGTATTCTTAGTGCTGCAGGAAGAGGGCAGCAGGCGTCCAATACCGCCTGTCAATCATGGCAGTGACACGGAGAGGTGGGAAAGAGGGTGTGTGGGCTTTTTCTTCTCTCTGAGTGGCTGAGAGGCGGGTCTTGGGGGATTGCTAGCCCTATAAAATAATACTCTACTGTTTCCTCAGATCTGCCCTTTTAAAAGACGTACCAGGAAGTACGGGAGCTCGGGTCAAGAGCTGAGAACAGCCGGACCGAGAGAAAAACCGGGACCAAAAAAAGAAAACGTAAAGGTAAAGAAAAAAACTTAATATTAGTGGGGGGAACCTGTGGGCAGACCCCCTGTGTAGTTCTAGTGTAGACTGAGGAGACGGTCAGAGTAGGACGGAGACCCGGGCCGTGCGGCTAGCGATGGCTGGGGTAACGCTGCCGAAGTGCAGCACCTTTTATTTGTAGTTTTGTTATTGTGTTTTATTTTCCTTTTTACTTTCGCCTTTGGTTTTTGAATTATTGTTTGAGCACTTGTAAGTGCGCTCGCACTTGTTCTGTACCGCATCTGGTATTGCCGTGGTTCTGTTTTTATCATCGCTGGTAGGCAGACCACGGTGAACAGCGCCCTCTGCGGGCTAAAAGAAAAAATACACCCGGCACAATAAAACTGTGCACCTGTGCGGTGCTTCAAGTACACCTTTCTGTTTCCTGTGTGTCAGTGAATCACCCACCACCCTTCCACAGCTATCATATATTCTTTCCCTGTGTAGAATTAAATAAATTTAAGGACTTTTAAAGTGTGCGGTCTACTGTCTCGTTTTGTTACAGGAGATGGATGTTTTGATAAATTCTGTCAAACCTGAACACTTCCACACAATCAGTGAATATCAATTTCAAACCACTATCACCGGTAAATTAATTACATTTTTTATTATGGAAACAGTAACACTAAGAATGATTTGTTTACAAATCAAAATACAGTATGAATGTATTTAGAAACACACTTTAAAAAAATGAAACAACGTTCTGTTTACAAAGGTGTACTCATGAACCGAAGGTGCTTGGGCTGGGATTTGTGGAATTGAGTATACCGGGGAAACCTGCCATTTCAATTTTAAAGTTTGTCTGCTTAAACACACCATAAAGCAGAAAACACAAGGGTCAACTTTATTTGGTGATAAAAATACATTCTTGGGAAAAATGAAAACGGAAATATAATTCAAAACCATTTAAAATATCTAAAAAATGTGTTCGCCACTTAAAAGCGTTGTCTTTGCATTGCTCTGCTTGAGCGTACTCATAATTAAGTCCAACCAGCGGCAGCGTGGGACAAGGGCTTCGTGGAAAAGTGCAGTCTAAAAGAAGTAGTCTGAAAGCAGGTTGACAGCTGCAGAAAATAAGCTTAAACTCACACTTATACTTAAACTCAAGCCAGTAATCTGGGACACCTGCATGATGTGAGAAATCCGAGAAAACCCAGCAGAGCTAAACTAAGTGTGTGTGAAGTGCTGCAAGATCCAGGACTTCAATGAGTATGCATGCTAGAAATGGAGCTGCAGGAAATCAGAGAGCAACAGGACTTTGAGGAACAGATAGAAAGCCACCAGGGAGACAGAAGAGGGTCAAAACAGCTGGGTGCAGAGACGCAGAGACAGGGAAAAAAAGAAAACAACCACCAGAAATCAAAACCTCAAACAGATTTGACTCACTTCAAAATTTAGATGATCAAAACCAGCATCAAGAGAACAAAAGGGAGGTCATGATTGTCAGGGACTCCATATTGAGAAACACTGCACATTCTGTTTGCAATCTGGACCCTCTTACAACAACAGTGTGCTGCCTTCCGGGAGCCTCTGTCATGCACATCACTGAGAACGTGGACAGGCTCCTAGAATGAACAGGAGGGGACCTGGTAGTGGTCGTCCACATTAGTACAAACAACATTGGAAGAGACAGACCAAAATCCCTGCAAAACAAATTCAGAGAGCTAGGAAGGAAATTAAAAGACAAGACAAAAACTGTGGTATTTTCTGGGATACTGCCGGCACCTTGCAAAGGACCATATGGACAGCAGGAAATAAATAATCTAAACGCATAGCTGAAAACGTGGTGCACCCAGGAAGGCATCATCTTCCTCGAGCATTGGACGACATTCTACAACAAGGACTATCTATACAGGCAGGACAGTCTGTCCTAATTCTCCTCGACCTCTCTGCTGCCTTTGACACTGTTGATCACTCTATTCTACTATCATCTCTTGCTGACCTGGGGATCTCTGGCACTGCTCTGGCCTGGTTCTCCTCCTACCTCTCCAACCGCACTTACCAGGTAACCTGGCGTGGAGCAACCTCCACACCTCACCCTCTCTTAACTGGAGTCCCCAAGGGTCAGTCTTGGGTCTCTCCTGTTCTCTCTCTACACCCGCTCCCTGGGCCCCTCATCGCATCCTATGGTTTCTCATACCATTTCTATGCTGATGATGCTCAGATTTTCCTCTCCTTCCCCCACCTCTGACTCCACCATCTCCTCCCGTATCTCTACCTGTCTGTCTGCTATTTCCTCCTGGATGCACTCGCATCACCTCAAACTCAACCTCTCTAAATCTGACCTCCTTTTCTTTCCCTCCTCCTCCCCCTCCTCTGATCTCTCTATCTCTGTTCCTCTGGAATCTACCACTCTCCCTCTTCCTCAGCTAAGAACCTTGGAGTCACCCTGGACCCCTGCTCTCTTATTCCCAGCACATCTCCCTCTGGCACGCACTTGCCGATTCTTCCTGAGCAACATCCGAAGAATCCGTCCCTTCCTCACCAACTACGCTACCCAGCTCCTGGTCCAGGCCCTGGTACTCTCCCGCCCTAGACTACTGCAACTCCTCCTGGCTGGCCTCCCGCGTCCGCCACCTGTCCGCTCCAGCTCATCCAGAACTCTGCTGCCCGCCTGGTGTTCTCTCTGCCTCGCCGCATGCGCTACTCCACTATTCCGCTCGCTCCACTGGCTCCCGATCACCGCTCGCATCCAGTTCAAGACTCTTGTACTAGCCTACAGATGCCTTGACCAGACTGCACCCAGCTACCTCCAGACCCTCATCTCTCCCTACACCCCCACTCGACCTCTCCGCTCCGCCTGCACTAGAAGACTAGCTCTACCTCCGCTACGCTCCCCTGCCTCCAGAGCCCGCTCCTTCTCCACCCTTGCTCCGCAGTGGTGGAATGACCTTCCTACAGATGTCAGGACTGCCCAGTCCCTGACCACATTCCGGCACCTCCTTAAGACTCACCTCTTCAAAGAGCACCTGTAGAACTCCTCTGTTTGTATCCTGGGACACTATCACCCTTCATGTAAATGTGCTTTATTTTGCTCTTATCTGCCCCTATTTTACTGCATTTAATCCTGTACTTCAGAATACTGTAATCTGACAAGTGCTTAACTTGTAGTACTTTGTATTTAATCATACCCTGATGTAACTATCACTATTATCTGCTGTATTATTGAATTGTGGTTGTCGCACTTATACTTTGCTTGAACAAAAGTTATTGTATTTCTTGCTCTTATTGTATTACTTGTATTGTAACACTTGAAATGTATTTGCTTACGATTGTAAGTCGCCCTGGATAAGGGCGTCTGCTAAGAAATAAATAATAATAATAATAATAATAATAAATACTTAAATAAAAAGGGAACCAATCTACTCAGAGAAAAGATCCTCGAGCAGGTTCAGAAGCATTTAAACTAGAAAGGACGGGGGTGAACTCAACAAAAAAAACAGAAGGGAAACTACATCAAAACAAAGGCAACAGCTCAGGTAAGATAGCTATTAAATGTATGTATCTAAATGCTAGAAGTCTCAGAAACAAAATGTTAAAACTTGAAGCTACTTCACTAACAAGTAACTACAATGTGATAGGTGTTACAGAAACTTGGTTAACCGAGAGTGATGGAGACGAATATAATATTATTGGGTATACACTGTATAGGAAAGACAGACAGGATAGAAGAGGCGGTGGGGTAGCGCTATACATAAGAAATAGTCTTGAAGCACAGGTGTTAAATCTGGAAGAAAAAAACAATGCAGAATCAATATGGGTCAGAATAATGGACAAAAATTCAAAGGGCATAATAATAAGGGCATGCTATAGACCGCCAAATTCAGATACTTTTGAGCAAAATAATCTGTTATACAATGACATTAGAAAGGCTTGTAGAGGGGGCTCCCGGTGGGCGCATCCAGTAAAGGCCCTCCACGCTGAGTGCAGGATGTGCCCTATAGCCTGGAGATCGCAAGTTCGAATCCAGGCTATGTCACAACCGACCGTGACCGGGAGTTCCTAGGGGGCGGCGCACAATTGGCCGAGCACTACCCGGGTAGGGAAGGCTTAGGTCAGCAGTGGAATCCACGGCTCACCGCGCATCAGCGACCCCTGTGGCCGATAGGGCGCCTGTGGTTCTGCAGTGGAGCCGCCAGATCTGTGTTGTCCTCCGGCACTATAGGTCTGGTGGCATCGCTGTGGATCTGCAGTGCGAAAAATGACGGATTGGCAGGAGCACGTTTCGGAGGATGCGTGTTTCAGCCTCCGTTTCCTGAGTCAGCGGGGGGGTTGCGAGCAGTGAGCCGAGGATACAGATAATAATTGGGCATGCTAAATTGGGGAGAAAACCGGAGTAAAAAAATTGGCGATGACTAAATTTAAAAAAAAAAAAAAAAAAAAAAGAAAATGCTTTAAATGGATCGAGTGGTTACAAGCTACTTTGGATCCCTGCTAATAGGCAGCCTGGGCATTTCAGGTGCCTTTACAGGTTTAACAGCATTAGTACTTCAATACAGTAATACAAATATGGTTATTATATATTTAGCCATCAGGCTATGCATGCATAATGCTAAAAACGCCCACCGCTAAATTCTAGTACATTCAATATATATATATATCATTCTCTTAAGACTAAAACATAATTTCTATACCCTATAGCAATGCATTAACATTAAAGAGATATTAAATTCAAATATATGCTTACCTTCCAGTATATGGAAGTATAGTGTAGGATATATTGAAAAATAAGAACTGTCTTCAAAAGGCAGAGACTTGTGAATACGACCAAACAGCAATCAGGTTTTTCAGAGATCCTCAGAGCATGGATCACACAACTTGTAGTTAAGCAAGTTGCGCGATATGACTGGGGTTTTACCTTAGTTTTTATAGGATTTTCCCTCCATTGAATACATCAGGAGTCCCAATTAAATCTGATCATCAATCTGCCTTGACAGCTCCTATCTTTGAGTTAATGATATTTTCTAGAAGGATCCGGTCAACTCTGTTTTCAAAATTAACTGAATGTGAGCTCATGGTTCACTATCTTCCACCCCTCCTTTCCCTAAAAATGAGGTGAACTGGAGTTCACAGGGTCCTTGCTACCAAATACAAGTATATATGTATATATGAGAGATGTTTTTAGCCGCATATTATGTTACCTTTTCAGTGTGTTGTCAATGGGTCAGTTTAACAGTTTAACAAAGACTGCCTTTGAATAAGCATACAGTGGTCAGTTCAGTTAGTTGCATTTAAATTCAAGCTATAATAAACATGTCAAGTATAACAGCCTTATTTAACTGTGCCATTCTCGGTCTATGCCTGACCTCTCTCTGTTTCAAAAAGTTGTCTGCTCAAGCAGGATTCAGACACCCTGTTTTCTTGTCAAGACAATTGTTTTGATTAATATGAAACACCATTGTAATTTACTGCATTAAGTTAGTTTTCTCCCAAAGAAAGTCACTACTTATTTGATGATAACTAATACTGGACACAACTCCCCTAATTCGTGGAATGCTCGTTACGACTGCCAGATCCTCTTATCATAGAAAGACCCTGGATTCAAAACTGCGAACTACAAGCAAAAACTGCCAAAAAGAACCTTCCATATCTAGCACCGCTCTGCTTGCAAGCAGATAAGGGCAAAGCTGTTTTTGTGTAGGTGTTCTTTTATACAGTTTATACTTTATTTGTCTAATGTTCCAACTTAACAGTTCCTGTTTTTTATTGCAGTAAAACCTTTATATAAACTAAACATTTACATTATTTAATTTAATGGATATTGTAATGTCTAAAATATGTTTTGCTTAGTTGGAGAAACTGAACTTATTCTTAAATTAATTAAATTAAATGCTCGCTCCTGTTTTTGCAGTCTATTTGTATTACAGTAGAGCCTTAAACAAGCAAAAACACTTGTTAGTTTAAATATTATGTTTCTTATTAGATCAAAATACTTAAAACATTATTTATCTTCAGAGAGTTTTGTCACTTATTAGATCAGAATACTTTTTTATTTAAAACCTCTTTGCTTAGTAACAACACAATCAAACAAAATCAAATCGGTCTTTTTAGTTTCAAATATCGTTCTGTCTACAAAGGTTTACCCTTTTGTTTTTGCTAATTTGGAATTCCTGCTTCTTTCAAAGTTACAGGCTTCCACGCACAATAGTCTGGACGGCCTCCAAAAGTGTATGTGCACGAATAACAAAGGCTTTTTTTCTAACATTAAGATTTGTTCAGTTTTCTCAGTTCAAGTGATTGTAACCTGTTCATAATTTGTTGCAATATTATTTATGCTGGTTTTATATTCTTTAAAACACAGTACAGTTATTACAATATTCTGACAGTGTCAGTTAGTACTGAACTTCTTTCGTTTTTAACTGTAATATGTTCTTTCAACAATAATACTGTTATTTGTATAACAGTTTAACTTTAAATGATTTTATAACATGTATTTCTAATTCAGTTACTTCAGTATAACAGTTGCTAATATTATTTTACTGAATTAAGTCTGACCCCTTTCTCTGTTCATACAAAATCCAGTTGAAGCAGGTTTTAACACATTCTAGCCTTTTGCCAATTTTTTTGGTGTTGATTAGTATGAGACACTACCGTAAGCATTTTCTAATACTCCTACCTTCTGTTATCCGAAAGTAATGAAAGTAAAGAAACGAAAGAAACTGGCTACTTTTTCTCATAAAACTGGAATATGCTAACAAGGCCTTATGATAAGAGCCTGCCAAGTCTGACTCCTTCCAGCAGGTGCTTTCATAGACTGCACACAACAGCTATCCATTGTTTTCTACTGAGTATACAGATCTTTTTGAAAGGACAAAGAGTGTATCATATTATTTCAATCAATACAGGCTAGTTTAAATCATCCAATCCATGTCTAATAACTCAGCACGTTCCAACAGGATTCGAACTCTGCACCAGGCTCAGCTCGGACTGGTTCTGCGAACACCACGACAGGCCTGTGCATCCAGCATTTTACATCAGAGGTGTGGGCAGCCAGGGCCTTTACTTGATACCTGCAAAAACTTAAATCTTGTTAGCTGGGCTCCCATCTCTACATTCCCATTCCCATCGTCAGTGGGAAGACTTCAAATAAATTAAACTGTTTCTATTAAAGAGTCAGACATCTTGGCCGTATATACCTTTCACTCAAAAAAGGTGCTTGCACCCTGCACAAGGGAAGACGGGTTTTAGGGTCACTCCGTGACAGCATCCCAAAAGTAGACTAATCAAAATTTAAAGCAAAATAGCTAAAATGGGTTAATAGATCAATTAAATTAAATTAAAAAAGCACTAAAGAGCATTTAAAAGGGACCAAGAACAAAGTACACAGAAAGACTACTTGGAACTGCAAACATAAGTCAAAAGGAAGTTAGAAAAGCCAGAGAGAGGTAGAAATTAACATTGCCAAGGGGCTAAAACCAATTCAAACGTTTTTCCAATACTATAACAGCAAAAGAACATTCAAGGAGAAAGTAAAATGTCTAAGAGATACAAAGGGCAAAATCATAAATGAAGAGAAAAAAAATAGCAAATATATTAAACGATTACTTTTCAGAAGTTTTTACAAATGAAGATACTGACAACATGCCCCACATGTCGACCTGTTCCTCTACAGTTTTTAAATAACTTTGGCATAACAGAGTCAGGAGCTATTAAAATGAACAAATCCCCCGGGCTGGATGAGATCTTACCAATAGTACTCAAGGAAATGAAAGACGTTATTTACAAACCGCTAATTAAGATCATGCAACACTCTTGACACAGGGGTTATACCGACAGACTGGAGAATTGCAAACGTAATACTGATCCACAAAAAGGGAGACAAAACCAGATAACTACAGACCAATAAGCCTGACTTCTATTATATGTAAACATATGGAAACTATAATAAGATCCAAAATGGAAAACTACCTATATGGTAACATGGACAATGGATAATTGCAAAGCACATGACATGATTTATTTAGATTTCCAGAAAGCTTCTGACAAACTCCCGAATAAAAAAATAATCCTCAAACTGAATGTGGTAGGGATTCAAGTAAATGCATGCACGTAGATTAGGGAGTGGTTAACACATAGAAAACAGAAAGTACTGATTAGAGGAGGAACCTCAAAATGGAGCGAGGTAACCAGGTCATCTGCTCTTCCCAATCTACATTACTGAGTTAGATTCTGGTATATTAAGCAAACTTGTTAAATTTGCAGATGACACAAAAATAGGAGGAGTGGGAAATACCGCTGCAGCAGCAAAGGTTATTCAAAATGATCTTCACAGCATTCAGAACTGGGCAGACACGTGGCAAATTACATTTAATATAGAAAAGTGTAAGATATTGCAAGCAGGCAATACAATGTTCATATAAATATAATATGGGAGATACTGAAATTATAGAAGGAATCTATGAAAAAGACCTAGGAGTTTATGTTAACTCAGAAATGTCTTCATCTAGACAATATGGAGAAGCTATAATAAAGGCCAACAGAATGCTCGGCTATATAGTGAAAAGTGTTGAATTTAAATCAAGGGAAGTAATGTTAAAACTTTACAATGCATTAGTAAGACTTCATTTAGAATATTGTGTTCAGTTCTGGTCACCTCACTGCAAAAAGGATATTGCTGCTCTAGAAAGAGTGCAAAGGAGAGCGACCAGAATTATTCCTGATTTAAAAGGCATGTCATATGCAGGGTAAAATAACTGAATCTATTCAGTTTTGAACAAAGAAGACTACGCAGCGATCTTATTCAAGCATTCAAAATTCTAAAAGGTATTAACAATGTCGACCCAGGGGACTTTTTCAACCTAAAAAAATAAACCACGACCAGTGGTCACAAGTGGAGATTAGATAAAGGGGCATTCAGAACAGAAAATAGGAGGCACTTTTTTACAGATCATTGTGGGAGTCTGGAACCAGCTCCCCACTAATATTGTTGAAGCCGACACCCTGGGATCCTTCAAGCTGCTTGATGAGATTCTGGGATCAATAAGCTACTAACAACCAAATGAGCAAGATGGGCCGAATACTGTAACTGATTTGAAATGCCAAGCCTGATTTAAGCCACCCGCTACCCAGGCTTGAAAAGTAAGTCTGACTTACACCGATTGTCAAGTCTACTTGAAGTCTGACTTGGGGGTGGATTTCAAGTCCGACTTAGGAGGGAAGCCTAGCTTGTCATTACCCACTGCTCTCTTTACCACTCTGCTCTTCCAAAACTCTTCCTATATCCCTTATCGCCCTCCACTCCTCCTCTGCAGGTCGACTAGTCATGACTTCCCTCAGATGTTCTACTGGGCTTGCTCTTTCTCCTCTCTTGCCCCCACAGTGGTAGAACGAGTTGCCACAAAATCCACCTGTTTAGACTACACTTGTAGTCCATGCAGATCTTCTACCCTGCCTTCATTTTATTCACTGTAGTGTGTGGCTGAATTTGTTGTTGTTATGTATACATTTTTACACTGCTTAATGCCGTTTATATAGTATTAAAAAGTTTGAACTAGTGTGTCCTTGGATAAAAGCGTCAGCCACATGACTAAATAATAATAATAATAATAATAATAATAATAATAACACTGCAGAGAGAGAGAGAGAGACAGAGACTGACCTCCACAGTTGACAGTGTTGAAGAGAGGAATGTGAATGACAGTGGGGGTGTCTCCCTGGCCCTCAAACACATAACAGTCAGATGGTTTAGCTCTAGCCTTCGTTGACACCTCGACCTTGGGGAATTTCAGCTGATTTTCCTCACAGTAAGCCTGTGCCTGGTCCACGGTCTGCAGAAACAAAACAAAATAAAAAAAAAAAAAACACTATACAACAACACGGTGTTTGACATTAAGGACTGCCGACTACCAGGGAGAACGAGAAGAGACATGCACTGTTTTGCACTGCAAGCGCAGAATGCCCACAGTCCCATCATCTTGGTAGAGTGGTAGGTTATTAGGCCATCTTGGTGAAGGTCTCCTATCTGGAAGCTTTAGGACCTTGGGGGTGAGGAGTGTACACTCCATCTTGGTAGAGTGTGTGATGGTCTCCTAATTACCTGTTAATTGTTTAATGAGGTAATTGCAGATGATTTAAAATTCCTGAGTGTGAGAATGTTTGTTGAGGGGAACGTGAGGAGTTGGTGGGGGAGAGCGAGTGAGAACGAAATATTATTATTGTGCTGCTGGAGAACGAACACAATGAAAAGGGATTTGCATTACGAGTTTGGAATGTGAATTGGTTTTGGTGACGAGGGAACAGGCTCACCCTGCCTCGTATGTAGGTAGAGCAACACCTGTTTAGGTAGGGCCTGAAATGGCTTAGGCTTTTGTTTATTTTTATTTTGTTGATTGTGAACAAGATAAATGGAGATTGATAAAGGGGCATTCAGAACAGAAGATAGGTGGCACTTCTTTATACAGAGAATTGTGGAAGTCTGGAACCAGCTCCCCACTAATGTTGTTGAAGCTGACACCCTGGGATCCTTCAAGAAGCTGCTTGATGAGATTCTGGGATCAATAAGCTACTAACAACCAAACGAGCAAGATTAGTCAAATAGCCTCCTCTCGTTTGTAACCTTTCTTATGTTCTTATGTTCTAACCCTTAACTGACAAGGGAAATAAACCTCTGGGAATCCATGGCTAACGAAATGCCGTGACTAACAATGGCAGTGTAAATGCAACACCGTGGATCTTGAGCAAATGTTCCTTCTAAGAAATGGCAGTGTAAATGCGCCTACTGACACACTGACTGACTGCTATTAGATTAATAGCGATATGTCCACTTGCCAGGAAAGGTTCACCGGCACTGAAGTCGAATGACAGAATGAGGTCGACCTTCCTCTTGGGCTGCAGGACCAGAGGGTACGCTGAGTTCATCAACAGACCCGCGTCTATCAGAGAGATCTTCTCCTTCTCCACCAGATTGCTGTCTGAGGAGCAAGAAAAAGGAAATTCATGGTTAAATTCATTTTAATATAAGCATTTCCCAGATATTTAGTTCAGACTTGTCTGTGTGACATACTGTGGTGATTGGGTTGTTAACACCGATTCCAGAACATTCTTAACCAGATCTACTTCAAAGCTTGTTGATTATAGGCACAGGCCACAAACTGTGTTAACTCTTTGAAGCTTGCCTTCCATAATGCTTTCTGATTGTCTAGTCTCCTAAGGTATCATAAAACTTGCCAAGCCAAGCTACAGTGCAGTTGTACCATTATTGTGTTAAAAGTTAGTTAAAATGCTTTAAGAATCATTTTTAGTTACATAACTTGTAGACACAAGTTTAATAGTTTTTAAGTTTCCCAATAAACCTGAAGGGTTTATTGTGTTTTAAATGAATATTAAAATTAATAACTATTTTTTATATTATCCTTTGATTGTATTATGATGTGTTTTATATGCTTGTAATTGTAATTTTGTATAGAGAATGAAACTGAAATTGATATGCTTCTCTAATGAATGTAACTAAAGTTATATTGAATAGGAGGTTTAAATGATAAATGTAAAAATCCTTTGATAACGAGAAAGGTGAATACACTCCATTTCTAACACACCCTTTTTTGTGTGACACGCAACTGTCTATCAAATACCATGAACCAATGGAAGGACCGACAAGGACTTGTTTACAGTACAAGGGAACGCCTATACAGCGTGTTATTTAAACTCAAAACAAGGATTTTCTTTCTCTCTGGTTCTCTCTGGATTCAAGCGCTCTCTGGATTCGCTCTCTCTTCAATCTCATCGCTCTCGACTCATCAAACTCTGAAGTTCTTCAACAAAGACGCAATGATGTAATCTTCAGAGCTGTCTCAGAGAAGATGGGCTCCCTCGGAATGTCGAAAGCTTTTGCCTACAGACTTTGTTGAGATACTGTGCTGTGCTGCTGCACAACTAACTTCCACAGAGGACGACCGTGTTAAGAAGACTTTGTTTTAAACATCGCACCAACAGAATAAGTATTAAACTTATATTGTGTGTTTACAAGTAACTGAACTGAAGCCATGCTTTTGATATCGTAATGTGCGTCTATTCATCTAGATGCTGGAACATTGTACATGCGTGCTAGCCACTTGGAAGCTAGCGCATGTATACGTAATGCGTGACTGAACTGAACAATGCGTGATGAACTACTAAAGACTGCTTCACTAATGCAGAACTCTATGACCAGAGAGCACACCAAGGATTCATTATGAACATTTAACAATGCATTACTTTTCCTTGAATGTTTTATTTTGTTTCATTTTGTTTCTTCTTTATATGTTTTTAACTATGAAGCCTAACCTTTATTCTTCTTCCTTTGAGAA
Source organism: Huso huso (assembly GCA_036884735.1). Classification (NCBI taxonomy): domain Eukaryota; kingdom Metazoa; phylum Chordata; class Actinopteri; order Acipenseriformes; family Acipenseridae; genus Huso; species Huso huso. The sequence goes on from JAHFZB010000433.1 coordinate 29,250, forward strand.
TATGAATAAATGTAATAATAATTTGGATTGTTAGGTTTCTTTTTGTCTTATAACAAATATACATTTATGATTGATTTGAAATACTGAAACATGCATAATATTAATTGTTAATCTCTTGAGATCATGAATCTAGGGATAATTAAGCCAGAATCACTAGTTCTTATTGAGGTATTGTGTTTATTATGGTTAATAATTACATTATGAGCTATAATGGGTATTTTCTTTACTGGTAATTGGCGAGGACACAGTTGTGATATAAATCCTAGATATACAACGTAAATATGCACGACAAGTCAGTCAAATGTGACAGTCAGTCAGACAGTCAGTCTAAGGTGTGAAGTCAGATTTTCATGCCAGAGCAATCCCTAATCGATCACAATCAATCGCGTTTGATAGCTCCAGCGATAGGCTGCATTGTAAAAATACTTTAAAATTAGGTGTAATTAACAGTTGTTTTCAATGTTAAAAAAGATTTATAACTAAAAGCAGTAAAAAGTTAATGACAAATACTATGAAAAGAAAAAAAAAACTTTTACTGACATTAACCTTAATATTTGAATGTAAAGGGAAAAGACGGTTAAACTGTTAAAAAAAAAAAACTTATAAACATTTAAATGACATGGAAAACTTTAAACCGTATTGTACCGTAAAAAAAAGAATTAAAGGTTAAATGAAGGTAGAATTTGAACTTATGAAACAAATAGTATTGTACATTTCTTGACTAAACATAAAGTCCATTTTTAATAATAATACATAATACAATATTGCTAAAACTGTTCAAAATAATTGCTGGAGATCCTGGGAGGAGTATATAAATACACTGTAAAAAAAGGCTGGCAGCCCAGGTGCATGGTCATTTTCTGTAAAAGCATGTTTGAATAAGTCTTGTACTGAGGACTTGTTTTTGAAATAAATACATGTATTTATTTATTAATTTTATTTTATTTTTTTTTTGAAAAAAATGCCCCCCCCAGAGCAATCATTGTTTCAGTTTAGGACTGTGTTTGTGTATAAGAAAATTATGAGGCTATTTTTTACACTTTTTGTTTAAAAGGGTAAAAATAGCCTATTTCAAATCAGTTCTTGTATTGATAAGTATGTTATTTTTTCATTGTTATTTATAACTTTACGGAAAGTACAAAGCTTTCTACGTGTTGAGTGTTTGAAATGAAAGATTACCGTAGCTAACTATATTACTAATAGGCTGATACATTTGCTAGCATTTCCTTGGTCTTTTAAATGGATTGATCCATTGGTGTTGTTTATTCCCTTTCATTATTTTTAATATTGACCATGTGACACCTCCTCACTCACTGTTTGGATATGTGTCCAGGACGATTGTATCTGCCCTGCTTGATAGCTTGCTTGAATGCAATTCCATCAATGCAATAAAGATGCAGTCAGATGCAATTCAATCACACGGAAATCTTGGCTTTTAGTCAATCAGTTTGTGCGTCAGTTTGTCAGACAGTTAGTCAACACCAGAAACCTGAGAGAGCGAGAGATAGAGAGATACATAATTACAGAAAGAGATACTACAGATAGATAGAAATACAGAGAGAGACAGATACAGAATTACAGAAAGAGATACAGAGAGAGAGAGAGAGATACAAAAATACAGAAAGAGATACAGATAGATAAGAGAGACACAGAAATACAGAAAGAGATACAGATAGAAATACAGAGAGAGACAGATACAGAATTACAGAAAGAGATACAGAGAGAGAGAGAGATACAAAAATACAGAAAGAGATACAGATAGATAAGAGAGACACAGAAATACAGAAAGAGATACAGATAGATAGAAATACAGAGAGACAGACACAGAATTACAGAGAGAGACAGAGAGAGAGAGAGGGAGACGGCATACCTGCAATGGGGTACTTGTACAGAAAATTGAACTTGGTGCCCCAGGTCCACTTCAACAGGTAAAGCAGTATTTTTAAAATAATCTTGGATTCTGCATTAGGAACAAGATGTGAAATAAAAAAAATAATAATAATGAAATAATTACACTTTCATACAGCATATAGAAAGCAAACGTTGTGCATTGATGTAGTTATTAAAAGCTCCAGGAGGGGGCGCTCACTTTTCACATATCCTCCACACAGATGAGGAACTGAACATCTCCATGGCAATGAGTCTGATGTGTGCCTCTCTCCCCTCCCTGTCTGTCACTGTCCAGTCCTCCTGGACCTTCATCACAAGCAGGTGGAACTGGTGCTGACCCTTGTCTGAGAGAGAGAGAGAAAAGAGAGAGAGAGAATTTTTGAATTTTAAAATCCCTTTATTGAACAACAACAAAAAAAGAACGACAAAACATTAAAGTCACATAAATAAAACTAGTAAAAACCAGCACTAGTCATAATAAACAAGAATAAAATACAGATAAAAAAAACGCAACATTCTAAAAATAGCTAAAATTAATCCGGGCACACCAATGACGATATTTAAAAGAATACTTAATACTTAAAATGAATAATTCTTTAGTAAAAAGCACCCCGAGGTTCATCAGCAGGCCTTCTAGAAAATTAAAAAAAGGCCGGAGTCGTGGGCAGTCCGTGAAAAGGTGGAACACAGTTTCCACGGCAGGGCAGAAGGGGCACTGCTTCCCCACACCTGGGTCGACTCGGCTCAGCCAGCGGTTCATGGCAACGATGCCATGCAACACTCGCCACTGCAGGTCCCCGGAGCGCTTGGGCAGAGGCAGCTTGTACAGCACCCTCCAGGACGGCCGCACAGACTCCTCCGTCGCCAGGTGAGCCCTCCACTTGGTGTCAGTCAGGTCTTTAAGTCTCAGATAATGCCGGGTCTTAACCACAGTGCTGTACAGCTGCCTCTTCCCTGCAGAGTGAAACTGTAAGCTGGTCTCTGCATCCAGGGATAACAGCATCCCGGGCCGCTCCCCCCCCCCTCCTCCTCCTCCGGCAGTGCAGGGGAGAGCAGCACTAAGGGGAAATCAGGCTCACGCTCCGGGGCATGCCTCTCCGAGAAGCACCGTGCCACAAACTCCTACACTGCTGGGCTCAGGGAGGCTCGGAACTCTCCCAACACCCTTAAGAAGCACACCGAGCGCAGGCCCAATGCTGCAGTCAACTCGGCCACGCTCCTCCATCGCCACTCAGTCCAGTCTACCAGGTGACCCAGGGTGGTGACTCCGGCCTGTAGAAACACTAAAAAAAGCTGTTTAGAATTAAAAGCATCAATGTTAAAAATACTATTAAAAAACAAAGGCTCCTCAAAAATAAAACAAGTACAGAGACTTTCATCTGTCCTTAAAATCTTAACTAACCCCCAGACATTTAACATGTTCCTGTAAAAGCTTTCCAGCTCAGTACTAATAACTTTCCTGGGGGTCAATAAAAACAGCTGCCTGTCTAAGCCAAGCCCCCCAACCCTCTTGAGGAGGGACAGAGCCAGGCCTCTCCAGCTCAACTCAGGGGTGTACAGCAGCCTCTGGGCTGCCTGCAATCTGAACGCAGCGACCCGGGAGGGGATGTCAATCAGCCCCTGCCCCCCTTCAACTCAGGGCAGGTACAGTACAGCTGGTTTTAGCCAGTGGTTTCCATCCCAAAAGAAATTAACTAGTTTTCTCTGGACCTGCTCCAGCAGCCCTAGGGGAGGGTCCAGACAAATTAATCTGTGCCACAGCATGGACGCTACCAAGTTGTTAATCACAAGGACCCTCCCCCTGAAGGATAGACGGTTTAGCAACCTCTGCCAGCTCTGTAGCCTTCCTTCTCCCTTCTCCAGCACCCCCTCCCAGTTTCATTCAATGAATGCCTCAGTTCCTAAGTACACCCCCAGCACTTTTAGTCCAGATCTGTTCCACTCCAGCATCTGTGGCAGGGAAGGAGGAGGCTTTCTGCCAGGAACGCTCCTCTTTTGGCCCAATTCACCCACACTGAGGAGGCTCTTTCAAAGCCCCTCATGCAGGACTCCAGCACTGCCACATCTTTATCATTGGTAACAAACACATTCAAGTCGTCAACGTACGTGCTGGGCGGAGGGGAGGGCAGGTATGGCCAGGCCAGCGAGACGCTACCTCAGCCGGTGTAGCAGCGGTTCAATGGAGTTGGCGTAGAGCATCCCCGACAGAGAGCAGCCCTGTCTGATCCCTCTCTGCACTGGGATGGGCTGGCTCAGACAATTATTAATCTTGACAAAGCTAAAAATATTAGAATATAACATTTTAATATATGAAATAAAAACAGGACCAAAACCAAATGCCTCTAGGGTGCAAAATAAAAAAGCCATGGTCTACCCTGTCAAAAGCCTTCTCCTGGTCAAGCGACACCAGCCCAAAATCTAAGTTAAAAAGTTTAGATACATTAAAAAGATCTCTAATTAAAAACAAATTATCAAAAATGGAGCGTATTGGTACACAGTATGTCTGGTCACTGTGCACCACAGTACCCATACACTCCCTAAGACGGCCGGCCAGAGCTTTGGAGAAGACATTATAATCGCAGCACTGCAATGACACAGGACGCCAGTTCTTCAACTCACAGAGGTCTCCTTTTTTGGGTAGTTGTGACAGCGATGACGAGTGGTCTGACGTCAGGGCAAAAACAGGAACACAAACGACAGAGAGAGGTGGAGTTTGGTGGAGCTGAGCGAATGCTTTCGCTCAGCATTTAATGAATAAACAGACAGAAAATAAAAGGTTTGAACACAAAACAAAACAGGACACGGCACTTGCGCCAAAATAAATAGACAAACAAAACGTACTAAACACTTAACAAACGGTGCACGGAGAGACAAACAAACACGGTGAGTATAAACACTTATATTTACGATCTTATTTATTTTAACTCCTCTCTCTCTCCCGTTCTCCACTCTCGAACACCCAACCCCTAGTGAGTGAAAACATGCAGCTTTTATGCAGTTGTACCGAGATTCGATTGCTAGTCAATCATTCAATTGGAATCTCGGTACAACTGCACGTGAATTAATTAAAGTGCAATTCCCCGTGCTCACATATTACTTTTTACTTGCACGTGATGTGATGTGCCATCCCCGTGCCTAAATACAAATATACAATTTACACACACGTGAAACACAGACCGCTTATATCCCGTGTACCAATGCCTAAACACCAACATTTACACACAACACGTAACATATAACATACAGAGGGGGGCACTTTGCCACATATACCCCCCCTTGTGCAACGCACACATGGCATCAATGGCCACCTCCCCCTCAGTCCCAAAGTCCCGGAAGAGGGGGAAGCAAGTTGTTTCTGGGGTGGCCATGGTGGAATGTCTGGCACCCCCAATTCTTCGTGGCTGGCAGCTCCCTCTTCCGGGGCTTCAGCCACACTATCTCCCGTCGAAACAGCAGCTGGGGAGCTGGTCTCCTGACCTCCCCCTTCTTCATGGCCGGCAGTCCCCTCCGTGGGGCTCCGGCCACCCAATTTCCAGCAGCGAAACTGCTGCGGGGAGCTGGTCTCCTGACTTCCCCTTCTTTGTGGCCGCCAGCTCCCCTCCGTGGGGCTCCGGCCACCGTGTTCCTGCCACGGAAATGCGGCTGGGAAGCTGGTCTCCTGACCTCCCCTCTTTCTTTATGGCCGGCAGCTCCCTTCATGGAGCTCCGGCCACAGTGTCTGCGACCGAGGCAAAAGCAGGCCCCGGCGACCCAGGTGAAGCAGGACCCTCGGCGACCTCAGGCGGAAGCAGGATCCCTGGCGACCCCAGGCGGCCCGGCGGCAGCAGCGGCCCCTCGGGGGAGGCGGCAGCAGCAGCGGCCCCGGGAGGCGACGGCAGCAGCAGCGGCCCCTCGGGAGGCGGCGCAGCAGCAGCAGCCCCTCGGGAGGCGGCGGCAGCAGCAGCAGCCCCTCGGGAGGCGGCGGCAGCAGCGGACCCTCGGGAGGCGGCGGCAGCAGCAGCGGACCCTCGGGGGCGGCGGCAGCAGCAGGACCCTCGGGAGGCGGCGGCAGCAGCAGCGGACCCTCGGGAGGCGACGGCAGCAGCAGCGACCCTCGGGAGGCGGACGCAGCAGCAGCGGACCCCCGGGAGGCGACGGCAGCAGCAGCGGACCCTCGGGAGGCGACGGCAGCAGCAGCGGACCCTCGGGAGGCGAACTTGGGAGGGAGCCCCTGGCCATAGAGGCGGCGGGAGCTCCACTTCTCCCTCGCACCCTGCACCCTGTGTGGAGCAAAAAGGCAGCCCCAGGCGATGGAACAGGCAGCCCAGGCGATACGCGGAGCGGCTGGCAACCCCAGGCGATGCGGAGCGGGCTGGCAACCCCAGGCGATGCGTGGCGCTGGCAACCCAGGGCGATGCGGAGCGGCTGGCAACCCCAGGCGATGCGGGCGGCTGGCAACCCCAGGCGATGCGGGCGGCTGGCAACCCCAGGCATGCCAGACAGACATCCTTGGGCGGCGTGGCGGCATCCTTGGGCGGCGCAGGCCCGGGCATCCTTGGGCGGCGAGGCAGGCATCCGGGGCAGGAGGCAGAGAGTCAGGACAAACTGGGGTGCGGGTGTTGGCCGCTTCTCGTCCTCTGCGGCGGGCGGTTCTTCCCCATGCTTCCCTCAGCAGCCTATGCAAGGGCTGCTGAGGACCGCCAACATCTAGTCCTGGTTTTTCTCGTGAAGGGAGGTAGCTCCTGCTCTCTCCCTCGTGACAGTGGGGGAAGTGCTACCAGCAGGCATTCATCCTCTACTGGTGGGAAGTGATACCAGCAGGCATTCATCCTCTGCTGGTGGGGAAAGTGATACCAGCAGGCATTCATCCTCTGCTGGTGGGGAAGTGATACCAGCAGGCATTCATCCTCTGCTGGTGGGGGAAGTGATACCAGCAGGCACTCACCCTCTGCTGGTGGACAGGGACCCAGCAGGCATTCACCCTCTGCTGGTGGACATGGCGGAGGCAGAGGCAGCTCCTGCTCCTCTGCTCTTGGCGGTGGTGGAGGCAGAGGCAGCTCCTGCTCCTCTGCTCCTGGCGGTGGTGGAGGCAGAGGCAGCTCCTGCTCCTCTGCTCCTGGCGGTGGTGGAGGCAGAGGCAGCTCCTGCTGCTCTGCTCCTGGCGGTGGTGGAGGCAGAGGCAGCTCCTGCTGCTCTGCTCCTGGCGGTGGTGGAGGCAGAGGCAGCTCCTGCTGCTCTGCTCCTAGTGGAGGAAGCGGTGGAGGTGGCGGAGGCAGAGGCAGCTCCTGCTGCTCTGCTCCGTCCGGTGGAGGTGGCGGAGGCAGAGGCAGCTCCTGCTGCTCTGTTCCTGCCGGTGGAGGTGGCGGAGGCAGAGGCAGCTCCGGCTGCTCTGCTCCTGCTGGTGAAGGTGGGAGCAGCATGTAGTCTCCTGCCGATGGAGGTGGGAGCAGCGTGTAGTCTCCCCCTTCCAGGGGACTGGTGCTGCTCTGCCTCTCTTGCAGGGGACTGGTGCGGCTCCGCCTTTGACGGGAAACCAGCAGACATTCTCCCTCTGCTGGCAGCTTGGGTCCTGGAGCTGTGGAAGCCCCGACTTCCCTCTCTTCGGGCTGTGGGCCGCACCGACTCCTCCCTTTTGGGCTGTGGGCACCGACTCCTCCTTTGAGCTGTGGACGCACCGACTCCTCCCTTTTGGGCTGTGGGCCGCACCGACTCCCCCCCTCTTGGGCTGTGGACGCACCAACTCCCCCCTCTTGGGCTGTGGACGTTCGGGCTCCCCCCACTCAGGCGTAGGACGTTCGGGCTCCTCCCACTCAGGCGTAGGACGTTCGGGCTCCTCCCGCTCAGGCGTGGGACGTTCGGGCTCCTCCCGCTCAGGCGTGGGGCGTTCGGGCTCCTCCCGCTTGGGCTGTGGGCCTTCGGGCTCCTCCCGCTTGGGCTGTGGACGCTCAGGCTCCTCCCACTTGGGCTGTGGACGCTCAGGCTCCTCCCACTTGGGCTGTGGACGCTCAGGCTCCTCCCACTTGGGCTGTGGACGCTCAGGCTCCTCCCACTTGGGCTGTGGACGCTCAGGCTCCTCCCCTTCAGGCATAGGACGTGGCAACAAGGGCTCCTCTTCTTCATCCTGCATGGGGCATAGGGCCACCGTGTGCCCATATATGCCCCACAACCAGGGCACCACTCCCCCATCCCAGTCTTTGGGCCATTGCCTGTAGGGTCCTGTGGGACGGAGCAGGGGTATGGTGGTGTGGCTAGTTTGGCCACAGTCGAAACACCACAGCCCTGCTTCCGCCTTTCTCCCTTTGCCCTCCTGTGCTCTTCTCCAGCCTCTTCTCCCCATTTCTTCTCCTTTTGTTTTTTTTTTTTTTTTTTTGTTTTCCAAAAAAAAAAAAACTGCGGTTCCCGCTCTGGCCTGAGCCCTGGAGGCGCTGTCATCCCACTTCTGACACCACGTGTGACAGCGATGACGAGTGGTCTGACGTCAGGGCAAAAACAGGAACACAAGCGACAGAGAGAGGTGGGTTTGGTGGAGCTGAGCGAATGCTTTCGCTCAGCATTTAATGAATAAACAGACAGAAAATAAAGGTTTGAACACAAAACAAAACAGGACACGGCACTTTGCGCCCAAAATAAATAGACAAACAAAGCGTACTAAACACTTAACAAGCGGTTGCGGAGAGACAAACAAACACGGTGAGTATAAACACTTATATTTACGATCTTATTTATTTTAACTCTCTCTCTCTCCGTTCTCCACTCTCGAACACCCAACCCCTAGTGAGTGAAAACATGCAGCTTTTATGCAGTTGTACCGAGATTCGATTGCTAGTCAATCATTCAATTGGAATCTCGGTACAACTGCACGTGAAGTAATTAAAGTGCAATTCCCGTGCTCACATATTACTTTTTACTTTGCGTGATGTGATGTGCCATCCCGTGCCTAAATACAAATATACAATTTACACACCGTGAAACACAGACCGCTTATATCCCGTGTACCAATGCCTAAACACCAACATTTACACACAACACGTAACATATAACATACAGAGGGGGGCACTTTGCCACAGTAGTAAAGTCAGTACTGCCCTGCGGCACCTCAGAGGCAGCTCTCCCTCCGCCACACATTCATTCAGCACCTGGTACAGATCACTTCCAATGCAACTCCAGAAATGTTTATAGAACTCAGCCGGCAGCCCATCTAGTCCAGGTGCTGTTCCATTGGAGAGCTGTATGACGGCGGTTGTGAGCTCCTCCAGTGTGATGACCGTGTCCAGGCCACGGTTTTCCTCCTCACCCAGGCGAGGGTGACCTTCCAACAGCTGCTCCGTCTCCTGCTGGTCGCAGTCCTGAGCCTGGTACAGATCTGAATAAAAATCCACAAGCATTTGCTTTCTTTCAGCTTCTTTCATCTCCAAGCTGAAGAAGGTCGTGGGGGCATCCATGTCTCTTAATTCCACAAATCTTGCTCTTGACCTTCTCCTCCAGCAGGCTGCCCAGGCGTTGTTTCCTCTCCTTCAAGCTGCGATAAGCCCCCTCCGTGCTCTGACCGCCCAGCTCTCTCTCAATCTCTAAAATCTCATTCTTTAGCTGGCTGGCCACTGCTTCAACTCGCTAGTGACGTTCTGGGTGAATTGCTGACAGAAAATCTTAATTTGGATTTTCCCCACATCCCACCACTATCTCAAATTAGAAAAGTATCTCTTTTCTTTTCTCCAGTTATTCCAAAATAGTTTGAATATTTCTTTAAACTGTGTGTCTTGTAATAATTTAATATTAAAGTGCCAATAGGATTTGGAGTGCTGTGCAGTGGGTAAACACAAAACAGCTGTGATGAGGTGATGATCAGATAGAGACGTGGGATGAATACTGCTGCCAATAATTCTATTAAGGTGGTGCTTTGGAGTATAAAATCTATCTAACCGTGCTCCAGACAAGTGACCATTATTTATTTTAATCCAAGTATATTGTTTTGATTGATTATGTAAGTTTCTCCAGACGTCAACTAAATCAAATTGTGTCAGCACGCCAGCCAGCTCTCTCGCAGATTGGGGATTGGGCTCATCATGATTTCTGTCATAATTAAAATCCAGCGTACAGTTAAAATCCCCTCCCACCAAAATAAAATGCTCTGGATCACACTTCTCTAAAACCTGGTTGAGTTTTTAAAAAAATAAAATCCTGTCTTTATACAAATTAGGAGCATAGATATTAAAAAGATCAATAAAAACACCATTTAATTTCAATTCCGTTTTTAAAAGCCTCCCTTGTACAACCTCCTCTACAGACACCCGTCTACTCCCAGCCCGGAGAGAATAAAACTGCCAGCCCCGCACTAACATTAGAGCCGTGACTTAAAATCGCCTTCCCCTTCCACTCTGACAGCCAGTGCGCTTCATTGCTGCTGTCAGAGTGGGTCTCCTGCAATAGAATAAAATTGGCTTTTTTAAACTCAATAAAATTTAATAATTGGGCTCTTTTAAAAACATCACGGCAACCGTTTATATTTAAAGAACTCAATAAAAACTTATCCATGAAGGAAGAAAAATAAAATAGCAATAAATAAATACAAAAAACAAGGGTAAAAGCTTTAAAATTGAATTGATCCATTAAAAACCTTTTGATTGCTCAACCATTATTCTAGCAGTTAACTTACAAACTTTTTCAAACGAAACCTCTTTTTCCTGTCAAATTCCTCTAAACTCGCTTTTCTTAACAGTACATTAGCAGAGACTAAAAACAATTTCAAGTCAGGAAAGAAAAGTGGAATTTCAACTCCCTTTTACCCTTTGTGCTATCCATAAAATTAATAAACTGATCAAGCGAATACAGTTTCTTTTTTTTGGGCTGACTGACCTGGATGTCGGAGAGCATCGAGGTGTCAGAAACTCTCCCTCCTCATCCTCGTCTTCTCCCGCGAACGCCTCCCATTCCTCGGCCGAATCCTCCTCTGTGGCTCCCGACTCCTCTTCCTCCGGCCGTGAGGACTCTGCTGAGGGCAGGGCTATGGCGTCACGGGATGCTAGTCCAACACTGCCACTAGCCTCCTTCCCTGTGCGGGGGAGCTCCGCAGCCACAGCCTGATCACCGGCGTCGCCGCCCGCTCTCCCGGCCCCTACTCTCCGACGGCGGCGCTGGGCTGAGACCCGCATCACCACCAACCAGCGAGCCGTGGCTCGGCTCCCAGGAGCAGCGAGTTGAGGCTCGCCGCTACCTTTGTGAGCCGCCACAGGGCCCCAGATAGACTCCCCCCGACCACTGCTTCAGATCTTTTCTGCATTTTCTTTTTTTTTAATCACAGCAGTAAAGCTCCCCTCAGGATCGGCAGTGGGTTCCTGTCGGTTGACTCTGTAGGAGGATCCGCTACTGTAGACTGCTCCTCCAGCAATCCTCTTCTTAACTCGGGCGCAGGCACGGGTGTCTCCGCCGACTCCTCCACCTGTGCTCCCCAACACCCTCAGCCTGACCAGCCCCTGCCTTTCAGCTGCCCTCTGCCGCAGCCGCTGATCTGAGCTTAGGGCAGGCTTGCTTCATATGCCCTTCTTCGCCAAAATGAAAACATTTCATTGTGTCCGAAGTTGCAAAGATAACACCTCCTTCCCTCTATAATAAACCTCCAGGCTACATTAAGATCCTGCCCTGGGTTATGCGGCAATACAAACACTTCTCTACGAAAAGACATTACATGTTTCACCTCGGGGTTCTTACAGCCTAGTGGAATCATTCTAATCGGGGACATGATTTTACCGTATCTTGCCAATTCTCTTTCAATCACTGCATTTGGAATAAAAGGGGGGACATTTGATAAAACCACTTTCCTTAGAGGAGTTGAAAGAGGTAAAGCAGAAATAAAAGCACCATTGACAGAAAATCCTTCCTCTACAATCTATTTACCAGTGTTTCTTGACTTAAAAACACAACAATGGCCTTATTCATACGTGAAGCAGATTTTATATTGTTAAAACCAATTGTCTTACCGACCGATAACAGAACGTCCTCCACGGAAACTTCATTGTCGGGCACACACCTGAACCCATGTCTCCGTGTCAGTCCCTCTATACCGCCGGAGTGTGAGCCCATCTCGGGCTACACAAACTAATTTAGCCTCCCAAACGGCAAGGCCAACAGATAGATAGATAGAAAAATAAATAAACAAATAAATAAATAGATAAATAAATAAAAATGTAGATGATATAAATATATATATTTAAAAGAAACTTATAAAATTCCTTTTAAATTAAGCGTGTAAAAATAGTAAAACCAAGACTGTAAGAACAGACCTGCACTATTCAAACACACCGCTCTCAGCTCACAAGCCCCTCCCACAATCCCGAGAGAGAGAGAGAGAGAGAGAGAGAGAGAGAGAGAGAGAGAGAGAGAGAGAGAGAGAGAGAGAGAGAGAGAGAGAGAGAGAGAGAGAGAGAGAGACCAGTGCAGAGATAAACCCCTTACCAAAAACTGACAGTAAATTGATATAGCTTCACCTAATTTTACCTTATGAATCTAAAAGGCCGACTTTATAAACGAGCAATACATTACTTACTTAGCAATTGAACAGAGAATTCACTTAACCTGGCCAGGTATTCTAAGTGCTTTCACACAGAGGAGTTATGACGGTTCAGAACCGCCACTGTAGCAGCTTATAGGTCTGTGTGAATTGCTTATACCGCCACAGCAATACCATCATATTTTATACCGTCTCTGAAGCACCTTACCAGGTGGTTCAGGGACGGCACTGAAGCGTCTTAACTGCCTGTGTGAAAGGCTGTACCACCACTGAAGCACTATAGTGGGCGTGGTTTCAAAGCAACATGCCACGTCACTACAGCGTAGGGATTCATTTGTGTCTGAGCTTGAGTCATAGTGCCGGTACCTATAGTTAAAAATCTCATAAAACGCTTTCTTTTTAAAATCTCAACACAGTTGCATCAAGTCTGCAAGTTCTTGCGTCGCGGCGTTAAAAGAGACAGTCCGCTGCCTGCGTTTTGTAGCCGACTTTTAAATTACTTACGATTTCAGCTTGAGCGCCTTTAAGTAAGATGACACTGGCTGCAACTCTATTCTCGTTTTTATACACAAATAAGCTTACTTGATTTGAAAAACGTCATGAACGATACAAGCAACTTCTTACACTACTTGGTTTGATTAAATGAGTAGAACGACAAAATATGAAAGCGGAACATTAATTTCAAAGAACAAACGGCAACTTTTTAATGAAAAAATATATTGTAGCCTACTTCAATAGGAACATTAGACTACTATATTATATTAAACCAAAACAATAATAACAATCTGGTTCTCTTGCCTTTTCAATGAATATAATTTAATTAATAAAGAATAAAACATACTAAGATCACAACTACCTAGCCTCAGTTTAATTGATGTTTTTGTAATCTACCAGCAGCTTCTGTTGCACACATCGCTGATAATAGTGCAGACCATGGGGGCAAACCAATGCTCGTGGGGGGCGTTTTTTCATCAATATCGTCCTTCTGGACTTTAATGTAGAATACGTGATTGTAAACATCTAACACTAGTCCGTACAATACTCTTTCAAATAAATATTAGGTCCTCTGCTATTCCTAATCTACATTAATGATTTAGATTCTGGTATAGTAAGCAAACTCGTTAAATTTGCAGACGACACAAAAATAGGAGGACTGGCAAACACTGTTCCAGCAGAAAAGGTCATTCAAAAATGATCTAGACAGCATTCAGAACTGAGCAGACACATGGCAAATGACATTTAATAGAGGAAAGTGTAAAAGTATTGCAGAGCAATAAAAATGTGCATTATAAATATCATATGGGAGATACTGAAATTGAAGAAGGAATCTATGATAAAGATCTAGGAGTTTATGTTGACTCACAAATGTCTTCATCTAGACAATGTGGGGAAGCTATAAAAAAAGGCCAACAAGATGCTCGGATATATTGTGAGAAGTGTTGAATTTAAATCAAGGGAAGTAATGTTAAAACTTTACAATGCATTAGTAAGACCTCACCTAGAATATTGTGTTCAGTTCTGGTCACCTCGTTACAAAAAGGATATTGCTGCTCTAGAAAGAGTGCAAAGAAGAGCAACCAGAATTATCCCGGGTTTAAAAGGCATGTCGTATGCAGACAGGCTAAAAGAATTGAATCTATTCAGTCTTGAACAAAGAAGACTACGCGGTGATCTGATTCAAACATTCAAAATCCTAAAAGGTATTGACAATGTCGACCCAGGGGACTTCTTTGACCTGAAAAAAGAAACAAGGACCAGGGGTCACAAATTGGGATTAGATAAAGGGGCATTCAGAACAGAAAATAGGAGTCACTTTTTTACACAGAGAATTGTGAGGGTCTGGAACCAACTCCCCAGTAATGTTGTTGAAGCTGACACCCTGGGATCCTTCAAGAAGCTGCTTGATGAGATTCTGGGATCAATAAGCTACTAACAACCAAACGAGCAAGATGGGCTGAATGGGGCCTCCTCTCGTTTGGAAACTTTCTTATGTTCTTATGTTCTTAAACGTGTTCTGATTTTGAATATGCTCTTCTTAGGGTCGGTATTATTGTCATTGCTTGCGTCCCGGCTCCTCTTTCTTTACACATTAAGCGCTGCCTGCGCGTGTTCGGTCTTGTCAGTGAACAGTCTGTTGATTGACAGGTTTGAAGGTTGTACTCGAGCGATCTCTTTGGCTGTGTGAAAGGGTCATGACGTTATTACACCCTCATGGATTGTGTGATTTCATGCTGTGTGAAAGGGTTATGATGTTATTACACCCGCATGGATTGTGTGATTTCATGCTGTGTGAAAGGGTATTTTACACACTCATTAAAACATTTCAGAGACGGCACAGTAGCTGCATTTCTGCGTGAAAATTTAATACTCAATTAAGAGCAGCAGACAGCAAATTACTTATGCTGCATTCATGTAGCTAGTGCTACAACAAACACACACACTGAGACACACACATACACACACTGAGACACACACACTGAGACACTCACACACACTGAGACACAAACACACACTGAAACACAAACACAAACTGAGACACACACACACACACACTGAGACACACACTCACTGAGACACACACTCACTGAGACACACACACACACTGAGACACACACACACTGAGACTGCGACAGACACACACATATAATTAATCTTTAGTAAGCTGACTTTAGACTGGAATTAAAGGGTATATTTTTATTTGGGAGATCAAATGCATGTTTTTTCTCTAAATATTAAATGCTATACGTTTTGTATCGATTGATAATAACAATATTTTCTGCCGATTTATCAAAGAATGGAAAAATTCACCTTTCACACAACACAGATTTCCCTGCAGGCACTGACAAAACACACACACACACACACACACACACACACACACAGGTACTGACACAAACACACACTTATGCTAATGGTTATATATGCAAATTTCAACATTACAAAGGGCCAATCAAATCGGCGTGAAAAGCACTTGGCGGAGCTCATTAGCATACAAACTCCTGATTTAGCTGCCAGTTAAATATTTAGGTAAATGTTAAATCAAGTTAAGAGATTTAAGATTTATTTAATTTTTTTTAGATAAATGTTTAATCTTGCTAAAGATTTAAAATTTATTTAAATATTTAACTGTTAAATCTTGTAACTAGATTTCTAAATGATATCTGAATGTACACATTTAAAAAAGCTGTATTTATTTTCTCCTCATTTCTGGCAGCCCATACTAACGGCGCTCGGAACTTTCGCATTTTAAATCCTAACGGTCTCTGCTCAGCGGAGTGGAATGTTCAGGAGCCGGTTGCCTAGCAGCGTCTCCCCTCCTTCTCTGCCCGCCCCTCTCTCCCCTCTCGTTGCTCCAGCTAGGAGTTCACATTCAGCTTCCTTAGATTATATGGCGCCATTCTTTACTAACTTTTACAAATGAGCTTATTGGGCTTCGTGTTTTTAAGATGGTTCAGGTGCAGTCCGGGCAGACTGACTGGAGCATCATTACAGTATACCACTTTTCGCTCGGCTTTGTGTGGAGGCTGATACACAAAATAATGAACGACTGGTAAAGAAATCACATGGACTTCTTTTTAATGCTAAATGTGTATCTGGTATTCTAAGTATTATCTACAATTAATAACTCAGCTATATTCATATTCAGAATGTGATAGAGTATTAAGACAGGGTCCAGTATTAGAAATAAATAAACACGCTTTAAGAGAAACAGCAGTGATGTTTTTTGCCCATTCCCATCCATTCTCTATATGTTTCCATAAACTTGACCTTATTATAATACAAGTTGCTACAGACAGCACAGTGAGTCTTTAGCGCAAGGGAAATTCTAGCACATCATGATAATACAATCCACACATCTGTGTTTTGTTTCCCAGAGGTGGAGAGTAATTCATTAGTAGAAGTGAAAGATGAGAGATGCTCGGGTTCGATAACCAGTTTAATTGAGGAGCACACAATAAAGGAAAAGCAGGGTTTGCCACAACGCCTCCAGCATCCCATCATGCCTCTTGGTTTACCCAAAATATGCAAATGACCTGGGAAAGAGCAGCGTGCTTCTGAGCGGCTAAACACTCTGCTTGTTCTCATCCAATTGAAATGTCCCGGCCCGAATATAATGCATGCTGTGACTTTGATGTTTTTTTTAAAATGTATTCATGATGAATGCATTGCTGAGTTTGTTGTGCTCGCGTATCAGGTGGTGTCTGGAATGATCCAAATGCAATTAAAACAGCGAGTGGAGGCGTGAAATAAATCCATCTATAACTTCTCTTATTCAATTATTTCAATAGCGATTAATAACCCTTTGCGGTCCGTTTATTCGATGCGTCTCAGGCGCGTCACGTCCAATTTATTTTCACATGCGCTGTTTAAAAGTATTTTCTTTCACAGTTAAACAGGTTTAAAAGGCTCTGCATATCAACAGGACTCTCAGTACTGCATCTCCAGCCCCGCTCCTTGTTCGCTGTATTCATCACATACCTCTTCATAGTCGTGCATACCGATAAATCATCTCCTGATCACTCTCTTTATCACCAAACTCCTCGATCACGCGATCCGAGTCGTTATTTTATTACTGTAACATCTCAAAACGCTCTGCAGTTGTATGTGATGTTCTTTGAGCTCTGGATGCAGAAGCAGCTGTCTTGTTTGTTTATGTCCATGTTATCTCTGTGGTGTTGAACAGCAGTGAGTAGCCGGCGAACCCAGCGACCCGGGAATCTTTAAGGTGAGCAAAGCGAGGTGGGAATTATTTAAGACGAGCGCAGCGAGCTGGCATCAATACATTAAAAGTAAATCAGCTCATTTTTGCTGTTTAATCTACTATTTGTTAATTAAACAAGTACAACTTCAAGGAAAAGTTTTCAGTACCTGGCATTGCCAGACAGTCTCACATCCAAGTACCAACCAAACATATTATTACGATTTTTTTAGCAGATAGACTCATCCAGGCCAATTTCTAATTGTGACATACAATTACCCATTTATACAGTCAGGTTTTTAACTGGAGCAATCTAGGTAAAGCAGCAACGTGCCCCCCAGCTGGGATTGAACTCACAACCCTCCAGTCAGGAGCACAGGACTCTAACCACTACTCCACAGAGGCTGCAAGCGACGGATCACTCGTGTCTCGCTGTCTAAATCTCGGCAGCTTCCCACAAGTTTTTCTAACGTATGAGGAACTACCGTTCCTCTCAATATATATATATAGTTTGAGAAAAAGGAAAACGGCTGTGTACCAAAATGATCAATAAGAAAAAAGAAAAGAAAAGGATATTTCAGGTACTTAAAGGTAGAATAATTGATTACAAATCAATTATCAGGACGTTTCGGACTACAAGTCCTTCATCGGCTGAATACAAAAAAACAGTGCTTTAAGAAGTTCAAAAAAAAATTGTAAATATACATATACTGTATATATATATATATATATACATGAAACTTGTACTTTTTTTATATAGGTATATAAATGTCAATTATATAAATGTCAATTGTGGATAAACGCATCAGCCAAATCAATTAATATGACATGTAGTTTTCTAGCTTGCTGTTTATTAATTTATTTATACATTTATAATATAAACATGTATTCATTTCTACATTTATTTATTTAACAATATTTATTTCTAAATGTATTTATTCCTCTATGCATTTGTTTAAATCATTTATTTATTTCTACCTAATAAATTATTCCTTTATTTATTTTTAATTAAACAAGGAACCACAATTTATCAGAGATTTAGACAAAGGAAGCTACATGCCACTCTTGTGTGTAATTCCATTCTATGGTATCTACCAAACAAACAGGAAATGGGAGCTTTTCAAACAGGAAATAGAACATTTGTAGAATCGAGCAGAACCTTCAGGTTTTCAGTGAAAGCTGGTCAGGCTTGGATGTAAGCTTAAAAAATGAGCGCATTTCAACAACTGTGCAGCGGCGCAGCGGGCTAAGGTCGTGTGCGCTTCAAGAACATCATGATGCAAGGTCAAACCACGGTATTTTTTGTTTTTCACTGCGATATGTGCTGTTTTCAAACATAAATACACTGTTTCATATAAATGGTGTGGATATCAAACTGCTTGCATTCCCTGGTTTGTTTTGACGTTGACCAACATGTGGAATCACAGGATTGGTAGATGTCCAGTTATTTAGCTTTTCTGTTTGAAAAGTCGCTACACACCCTTAAAAAGTAGACGGAAGAGGAAGATGAAGAAGGAGGAGAAGAACAATTTGACCTTAGTTTGACGACTTATATCTCATTGTGTATAAGAGGTATTTACGTTTTTTTATCACATTTGATGTAAGAGTGTTTCAGTCTTTTGGTACAGATGGTAATTCTAAAGTGATTTAGTTTTGCCGCTGCAACATGGTGAAAACAGCTAAACTCTTGGAGCTGTATAGCGACTCTCGGTCGTTTCAGACACGTTTTTCTAACTCCTCTCAATCCCACGACAAAAACATTGTCAATGTAAAAAAACAAGTTAGAAAAACGCAACAGCCGTTTAAAGGGGTGATATCAAACACAAAAGCCCAAGTTAGGAGAAGCAATCAGGCCAATCTTGTCAAGCATCAAGCAAATAGGCACACTAGGAAAGGTGCTGGGGCCCAAGATTCACACAATTCTTGCTTCTAACTTGGCGCCTTTTTTTGATCACTTCGCTCCACTTTATCGCCCACTTGAAATGCTCTTTGTATGACTTGAAGTGACTGAGACACACACACACACTGAGACACACTGAGAGACACACACACACACACACACACTGAGACACACACACACACACTGAGACACACAGAGACACACACACACTGAGACGACAGACACACACACACACACACACAGAGAGACACACAGAGACACACACACACTGAGACTGAGACAGACAAAGACACACACACTGAGACACACTGAGACACACACGCACTGAGATGCACACACACACAATGAGACACACACACACACACTGAGACACACACACACTGAGACGCACTCTGAAACACACACACTCTCACACTGAGACACACACAGAAACTAAGACAGACACACACACTGAGAAACACAGAGACACACACACTCACACAGGTACTGACACACACAGGTACTGACACACACACACAGGTACTGACAAACACACACACACAGGTACTGACACGCACACACACACACACAGGTACTGACACGCACACACACAGGTACTCACCCTCACACACACACACAAAGATACGGACACACACAGGTACTGACACACACACTGAGACACACACTGAGACACACACGCACTGAGATGCACACACACACAATGAGACACACACACACACTGAGACACACACAGAAACTAAGACAAACACACACACTGAGACACACACACACTGAGAAACACAGAGACACACACACACACACACACACACAGGTACTGACACACACAGGTACTGACACACACACACACACACACACACAGGTACTGACAAACACACACACACACACACAGGTACTGACACGCACACACAGGTACTCACCCTCACACACACACACAAAGATACGGACACACACAGGTACTGACACACACACTGACACACTCTGAGACACACACACACACACTGAGACACCGAGACACATACTGACACAAACGCAACCACACACTGAGACACAAACACCGAGACACAAACACACACACAGAGAAACACACACAGAGACACACACACACTCACAGGTGCTAACACACACACAGAGGTAATGACCCGCACACACACACAGGTACTGACACACACACACACACAGGCACTCACCCGCAC
>JAHFZB010000434.1:0-49385 GCA_036884735.1 Huso huso
ATCAGTAGCCTTCGTTCAATTGCATGTTACTGGGCTGTAAACTATCCCTAGCAGCTCCCCAGTAAGCATACGGACCCACTTGACCCAGCAGTACCAGCCGACACTCAAAAAGTCCCTGGCACCTCCACATGCGCACAGGAACAGCAGGCAGTGTCGGGTCCCAGCGGATCTGTGGTCCCTGGCACATCCCAGTAGCTCCCAAAACCCACACTGGCCTTGTGGGGAGTCCCAGCAGCTCGCCATGATCCTGGCACCTCTCAGCAAGCGCCCTGGACGCACCCCTACTGTGAGGTCCGGCGGTTATCAAGTTGTCCTGGCACCTACCAAGCCAACTGGGCTAGCGGCCCGTGCAGGATCCCAGAGGCTAGCCAAATGATTCCTGGCACATACCGTTCGCGCACAGGACCCAAGCAACCGCAGCGTTGGGTCATAGCGACTCACCAAACTGTCCTAGCACCTCCCCAGCGGCGTGCGGGCCCAGCGACACTGCGGGGTCACAGAGCTCGTCAATGGACCCTGGCCCATACCCAGCACGCCGCATCCCTGCGACTTCCATTGGGGGTACCAGCGGCTCGCCAAACGGTCCCTGTCACCTCCCAAGCGTGCACACTGGATCCTGCGACCTTCGCGCGGGGTCCCAGCGGCTCTGGAAAACTATCCCTGGCGGCTCCCAACAGCGCACAGACTAGCGCGACCCGCCGCGGGGTCCCAGCTACTCGACAAATGGTCATGGCACCTCCCAAGTGCTCTGCACGGGCCCCAGAGACCTCGGCAGCAGTTCTGAGCAGCTTGCCGTGGTCCTGGCACCTCCCCGGCACGTTACGGGCCCCAGTGACTTTCGCGTTGGGTCCCAGCGGCTCGCCAATCCATCCCTGGCACCTCCCCAGTGCGTGCATGGGTCCCAGAGACCCCAGGTCCCAACTTCTCGCCAAATGGTCTCTGGCAACTCCCAGCATGCACACACAGGCTACAGCGACTTTGCGTGGGGTACCAGCGGCTCGCCAACGTCCCTGGCACCTCCCAGGCATGCGGACACTAGCGACCCCATGCGGGACCCAGCAACTAGGTATTCCGTCCCTGGTGCCTCCCAAGCGTGCGTTCGGGCTAGCGACCCTACGGGGTCCCATCTGCTGCCAAAATGGACCCAGGCACCTTCATAGCACAGCCATAGGCTAGCGACCCCGTCGCGGGGGTCCAAACTCCCAAAAATGTCCCTGGCACCTCCCAAGCCCAGCTCACTGGGCCCAACAACCGCCGCAGAGAACCCAGCGGCTTGCCAAATGGTCCCCTAGCACCTCCGCGGCGTGCGCACAGGGTCCCACCGACCCATGCGGGGTCCCAGTGGCTCATAAAATGGTAACCGGCACCTCCCCAGGACAAGCCACGTGCCCCAGCAACCCCGTGCGGGGTCCCAGCAACAGCAAATGGTCCCTGCAATCCAGCGCCGCGCACAGGGCCCAGCTACCACGCGTGTGGTCCCAGCGGCTCACCACTGGTCCCTGGCACATCCCAGGTGTGCACGGACCCCATTGACTTCGCGGGGTCCCAGCGGATCGCCAAATGTTCCCTGGCACCTCCCAGCCGCTGCCAAAGGGCCCAAGCGCCCCTCTTGCGAACCGTGCGACTCGCCAAATGGTCCCTGGCACCTCCCTTGGGATCACACACCCCAGCGACCTGTAAGGTCCCAGAGGATCGCCAAACGGTCCCTGGCACCTCTGGCCCACACCTCGCCCAGATACCTTGTACAGGTTCACAGAGGCTCGCCTAATGGTCCTAGCAAATCCCCCAGCGCACACGTGCCCCAGCGACTTTCTTGCGGGGTCCAGGTGTCTCGCCAAATGGTCCCTGGCACATCCCCCAAGCGGCGCACAGGCCCCAGCGACCCCGCCTGGGGTCCAAGTGGTTGCCAATGGTCCCTGGCACCTCCCTGCGCTGAGCATCATCAGCATAGAAATGGTATGAGAAACCATAGGATGCGATGAGGGGCCCAGGGAGCGGGTGTAGAAGAGGAAGGAGAGGACCGGGCCTGACCCTTGGGGACTCCAGTTAAGAGAGGGTGAGGTGTGGAGGTTGCTCACGCCAGGTTACCTGGTAAGTGCGGTTGGAGAGGTAGGAGGAGAACCAGGCCAGAGCAGTGCCAGAGATCCCCAGGTCAGCAGAGATGATAGTAGAATAGAGTGATCAACAGTGTCAAAGGCAGCAGAGGTCGAGGAGAGGTGGGACAGGGAGAGGCAGCTCGGGCACACTTAAGTGAGTTGGTGACAGACAGGGCGGTTTCAGTGGGTGAGCAGGCGGAAGCCAGGTGGAGGGTCAAGCAGAGAGTGGTTGGACAGGAAAGCAGGAAACTGGCGGTGTACAGTCCGCTCGAGGTTTTCAGAGGAAGGGTAGGAGGGAGGCAGGACAGTAGCTCTGGAGGAGGTGGGGTTAGGGGTGGGTTTTTGAGGAGGGGAGTGATAGAGGCTTTTTTGAAGGCAGAGGGAAGATGCCAGAAAGTAGAGAGGTGTTGAGGAGGGAGGAGATGAAGGGGTAGAGCAGGAGCAGCAACTTGAAAGAGGTGAGTGGGAGGGGTCCAAGGCACACGTGGTGGGTTGTGACCCTGGGCAGGAGGAGAGGTCAGAGTCTGAGAGGGGCAGAAGGTGGAGGAGGGCGGCGGTTAGTAGGGGATGTGGTGGGTGTAGGGGTTGGAGCAGGGGGTGTGAGGGAGGAGAGGTGTTAAAGGTTTACGGATATCTGAGATTTTAGAAGAAGGAGGCAAAGTGGTCAGGAGATAGAGGAGGGAGGAGGGAGGGGGGTTTAGGAGGGGAGGAGAGAAGGTGAGGAATAGTTTACGTGGGTTGTTAGTGGAGGCTTGGATTACAGATTGAAATAAGCACATTTAGCAGAGGAGAGGTAGAGGAGAAGGAGGAGAGAGAGTGCGGTGAGTCTAGGGCAGCAGGGAGTTTGGTTCTCTTCATTTCTTTTCAGCAGATCGCGGTGATTCTTGCGGCCGGAGCGCGCGAGGAAACCAGGATGGGGAGGGAGGGGCGAGCAGGTCAGGTGAGGGGACAGAGAGGTCCCGAGGAGGGAGGTGAGTGAGGGGAAGAGGGTGGAGGTGGCAGAGTCCTCGAAGAGTTGTGAAAAGGAGTCGATAGGAGGGAGGTGAGAGAGCAGTGGAGGCAGGACAGAGGGGAGAGGCGGAGGTTCTGGCGAGGTGACAGTGGGGTAGGAGGAGCAGGAGGGGAGGACAGAAAAAAGAAATGAAATAGTGATCAGAGGGTCAGGGGGTGACAGAGAGGTTGGAGGGCAGCAGGCCCTGGAAAATTGAGGTCAGTTGACCAGCTTTGTGGGTGGGAGGGGACGGAGAGAGACAGAAGTCGAAGGGGAAGGAGGGAGGAATCCAGCAGGTGGCTGGGGTTGGAGATGGATGTTGAAGTCACCCAACAGGGACAGTCCAGAATGAACAGAGAGGGAGGGAGGGAGTAGATGATCGAGTTCATCCAGAAAGTGAGTGAGAGGCCCAGGGGCGGTGGGAACAATGAGCAGGGAGTTGACAGGGAGAGGTTAGTTGGACTGCATGAAATTCAAAGGTAGTGACAGAGAGGAGGTGAGATCGGAGGGACAGAAAAGAGTAAGGAGGGAGAGGAGGAGACCCGTCCCACCTCCCGTCCGGTGAGGGAGCCGGTATGGGACAGGGCGTAGAGAGGACAGGGCAGCAGGGTAACAGTGTTATCAGGGGGAGCCAGGTTTCAGTGAGCAGGAAATCGAGCAAGGTGGGAGCAAAGGCAGGATGAAAATCAGCTTTGTTAGCAGAAGAGACAGTTCAAGTGCACCAGAGGTGTGTGGGGGGGGAGAGGCAGAGAAATGAGGTTAGAGGGTTGGAGGAGCAACAGCGGAGGAGGGCAGAAGGGCGAGGCCGGAGGACAGAACAGGGATGTGAGAGACAGTCATAGCAGGACAAGCAAGACAAAAGGCACAGTAGGAGCAGTGGGGTGGAGGATACAGACCTGACTAGTAGATGGCTTCTTCAGAGCGCTGTTAGGTGTGGATCTATTCGACCAGTGTCTTAGCGCCCAGGCCTCCCTTGCTGGACTCCACAGCTAGACTCCCGGCTCTTTTGTTGAGGCTCTTCTGTTTGCTGGCGCTTCTTGCTGGCGCTAAAATAAGCTGCTTGAATAAATGTTGTTACACCTGCTTGGCAAAAGAACCAACAAACTTCATGTGAAACCAATCAAATAACCAAAATCAACTGCTAATCAATTTAGCCACTCACCTGGTACTAATCACACAAAACTCAACCAATTCAAACACCACCTTACAATGTCACAAATGTAGTAGTTACAATTACTAAAAAGCAAGACTTATCTATCCTCTCTCTCCCCAGCGACTTCTTGCTTGAGGGTCCCAGCCGACTTGAATAGTCTCTTGTACCTCCCAAGCGCTCCCCACGGGCCCAAGCGACCCAGTGCGGTTGCAAGTGGTCTGCCAAATGGTCCCTGGCACCTCCCCTGCGTGCACAGGCCCCAGCTGGCGTAGATTCCCAGAGGCTCCCCAAGGTCTCTGGCACCTCCCAACAAACGACAGGGCCCAGACACCTTGTGAGGTCCCAGTGGCTCTCTCAAATGGTCCTGGCACCTCCCGCGGCTCGCATGGGTCCCAGCGACCGTGCATGGGGTCCCAGCAGCTCGTCAAATTGTCCTGGCTCCTCCCAGTGCGGCGCTGGGGCCCAGCAACCACCCCGGGGTCCCAGCATCTACGCCAAATGGTCCCTGGCACATCTCCAGTGCGCACAGGGCCACAGCGACTTTCTTGGCGGGCTCCCAGCGTCTGTAAATAGTCCTGGCACATCCCCAGTGCGTGCACGAGCCCCAGCGACTTCGTGTAGGGTCCCAGCAGTTTGCCAAATGGGCCCTGGCCGCTCCCCAGCCCAGCGTGCAGGGACCAACGACCCCGCACAGGGTTCCAGCAGCTCTCAAATGGGCCCTGGCACCTCCCCAGTGTGCTTACGGGGCCCAAGAGACCCTGGCGGGGTCCCAGCGGCTGTAAAATGGTCTCATGCACCTCCCCAGCCACGCTCCACGGGTACCAGCAAATCCGGTAGCGGGGTCCCAATGGTTTGCCAAATAATCCCTGGAACCTCCATAGCGCGCACACAGGGCCCCAGAGACCCAGCAGCGGGGTTTGAAGCGAATCGCCAAATGGTCCCTGGCACCTCCCAGCCCAGCGCCGCGGGGCCCAACGACCTCACGCGGGGTCCCAGAGGCTCGCCAAATGATCCTGGCACATCCCAGCGGGCACTGGTGCCAGCGACCCCATGCGGGTCCCAGCTGACTCAACAAATGGTACCTGGAACCTCCCTAAGCGCACTGGTGCTAGCGACCCCGCCTGCAGGGTCCCAGCGGCTCAACAAAGTCCCTGGCACCTCCCCCCTCGCGTGCACAGGGCAGCGACGTTCGAGAACAAAGAGGCTCGCCGTGGTCCCTGGCCTCCCAGCAGCACTGGGACCGTGACTCTCCTTTGGGGTCCCAGAGGCCATAAATGGTCCCTGGCACATCCCAAGCGCCGCCGCGGGGCCCAGCGACCTCCCGCGGGGTCCCAGAGGCTCGGCAAATGGTCCCTGGCACCTCCCCCATGCGAGCACTGACCGACTTTGCGTGGGGTCCATGCGTACCGCCAAATGGTATCTGGCACATCACAGGCATGCAAGCGGGCTTAGCGACTTTGAGTGGGTCCCAGTGGCTCGAGAATGGTCCTGGTCCCTCCCCAGCAGCGCATGGGACCCAACGACCCTGCCGGGGTCCCAGCAGCATGCAAATCTTCACTGGCCCCTCTCCACCGCGCAAGCGGGGCCATCGACCCGTCACGGGGTCAAGCGGCCTCGCCAAATGGTCCTGGCTCTCTCCCAAAGCGACACACGCCCCAGCGACTTCGCTCAGGGGTCCCAGCAGCTCACCAAATAGTCCCTGGCCCCTCCTCTGCGCGTACTGGGCCCCAGCGACCCGGCGCGGGATCCCAGTCTCTGCCAAATGGTCCCTTCCTCCTCCCCAGCATGCACATGGAGCCCAGCGACCCCCTGCGCTTGGGGTCCCAGGCTCGCCAAATGGTCCCTGGCACATGCCCAGCGTGTGCTGCGGTCCCAAGACCCGCTTGGGTCGATGGCTCAACAATGGTCCCTTCCTCCTCCCCAGTGCGGCGCCGCAGGCCCCAACGACCCTGGGCGGTGTCAGTCCCGGTGTTTCACATGGTGCCTGGCACCTCCCAAAGCGCGCATGGGGCCGCGTCCCCGCTGGGTCCCAGCAGCTCGCCAATGTTCCCTGGTACCTCCCCAGCGATGTACTGTGTCCAGCGACCCCTTGCGGGGTCTGGCGGCTGTAAGCGGTCCCTGGCACCTCCCAAGCGCATGAACAGGGCCACAGAGACCCCTGCACGGGTCCCAGCTGACTCGCCAAATGATCCCTAGCACCTCCCAGCATGCGCCACGGGCTGGCGACTTCGTGTGGGGTTCCTCTGACTCGCCAAATGGACCTGGCACATCCCAGCGCTGCAGGCCCCAAGCGACTTCATGGGGGTCCCAGCAAACTCATCAAATGGTATATAGCACATCCCCAGCATGCAAACGGGCACCAGCGACTTTCTTGCACGAGGTCCCAGTAACTCTAGAAATGGTCCCTGGTCCCTCCCAGTGCGCACCTGGGACCCAGACCGATGCAGGGTCCCAGCGGCTCACCAAATGGTCCCTGGCCACTCTCCCTGCTGCAAACTGGGGCCCAGCGACCCAGTCACGGGGGTCAAGCGGCTTGCCAAATGTTTCCTAGCTCACCTCCCCAGCACGGGGGCCCAGCGAACCCTTTGGGGTCCCAACAGCTAGATTCCCAATGGTCCTTGGCACCTCCCCAGCCTCCCAGTTCGCACCCATTTGGTCCCTAGCACCTCCCAAAGAGCGACCCAGCGTGCTCATCAAATGGTCCCTGGCCCCTCCCAGCCCGGGGCCAGTAGCACGGGCCAGCAGCCCGGTCTCATGGTCCCAGCAACTCACAGGTACCAACCCATGGTCCCAATGGCTCCTCCCAGCTGCCAGCGCGCAGTCAGCAACCACGCCTGGGGGTCCCAGCAACTCATCAAATGGTCCCTGGCACCTCCCCAGCAGTGGGGCCCAGCCCAGAACTGTTCCTAGCGACCCCAGTGCGGTCCCTGGCTCCCCCAAGCACTCACACAAAGGGCCCCTGGCCCTGGCACTCCTGCCAGTGACCCTACCTCAAATAGTACCTGGGCCAACCAGTATTTAGAAGCCCAAAGGCTCCAAATGGTTCCTAGCCCCCAAGCTGGCCTTACTGGACCCAGTATGCCACCAATAGAAATGGTCAAGTTTATTAGTGTTTTTTTTTTTTCCTTTCAGGCACCATTTGCTCGGCAACAATTCCCTGGCATCCCCATGCATTTTAATTGGAAGCAGCAGTTTTTATGTGGTCCCATAGTTTCAGAAGAACAAATGGTCTCTCCCAAACACCTGTTGTAATCAAACAGCCTTTTAGCATTATTTAAGGGGCTTGAGTCCCAACTCACTGAATTTTTACAAAATGGGGTCCCAGCGTTTAAAGAAATGGTCCCTTTTACCTCCCAGCATGGGCATTCCATTTCCTTTCTTATTTATTTGCTTCACATCTGGTTGGTGGAACACTTACCCCCAGGCCCTTTACATTGTCCCAACTCATCAAATAATCCCTGGCTACCTCCCCATTTCTAAAAATACATGGACAAATGGTCTGATATATTGTTACAGCAACTCATCCCAAAAATATGTTTACCTGGCTAATATTTGTCCATATGATGCAAGCACTTTATAATATGTTACCCCGGGCTCCCACTGGGTCACAAATGGTACATATATTTTTCCAGCACGTTTTACATTCCCAAAGACCATGAGTTTTATATGAATAATATGTTTACAAAACCATTTAAAATATATACGGGCCCCATGCTTGTGAAGATCCCAAATTAGCTCGTAAACGGTCCCTGACACCTACCCAGTGACCTCGCACCCAGAGGCCCCAAATGGTCCCTGGCCCATCCCAGAGCGGACCCCACCGACTCCACACGAGGTCTCTCAAAATGGTCCCTGGCACCTCCCCAGCGCAAGTGCACAGGCCCAGCGACGTGCAGGGGGTCCCAGCGTCTCGCCAAATGGTTTCTAGCCCATCCCACTCGTGGACTGGGCCCAACCCCACCAGGAGGTCCCAGCGGTGGTCTAGCATAAATGGTCCATAGCCCCAACCAGCATGTGCTGGGTCCCCAGTCAGCTCCCAAATGTTCCCTCCCATCTCCCAGCATACGCACTGGGCCCTGCGACCCCAGGCGGGGTCCCAGCCGGTTCGCCAAATGGTCCTTGGCACCTCCCACCCATGCACGGACCCTAGGGACTTCAGCGGGTCCCAGCAAATGGTCCCAAATGTTCCCTGGCACCTGCCAGTCCCAGCGCCAGCCACGTGGTCCCAGTGACATCCTGGCGGGGTCCCAGCGGTTCGCAAATGGTTCCTGGCCCCTCCCCAGCGCACCTCCCCATCGACCCCGTGCGGGTTCCCAGGGCCAACAAATGTTCCTGGCACCTCCCCCTCCACAGGGCAGCGAGCTTCGTTCCAAAGAGAGCTCACCAAATGGTCCCTGGCAAATGCACATCGGGGCGGTGACTCAGCCCGTGGGTCCCAGAGGCTCCCAAATGGTCCTAGCACATCCCACGCACGCACGGGGCCCAGCCACCATGCTCGGGGTCCCAGCGGCTCGCCAAATGGTCCCTGGCACCTCCCCAGCGCGAGCACTGACCCCAGCAACTCACCAAATTGTACCTGGCTCCTCCCCAGCATTACAAGCAGTGGGTCCCCTGTAGCGGGCTCCCAGCTCGCCAAATGGTCCCTGGCACTCCCAACATGCAGGGCCTTTGCCTGGGCCAACCCAGAGGCTGTGGGTCCCTGACACCCACACTGATAGCCAAGTGTGACTCATCCTGGCGTCCCCCTCGCCAAATGATCCCTGCACCTCCCATCGTACCCCCCCCAGCGACCCCGCAGGGTCCCAGCAACTCGCCAAATGGTTTCTGCACATCACCAGCATCACATGCTGCGAGGGCACCAGCAACCACGGGGTCCCAGTGGCTCCCAAATGTTCCCAGGCATCTCCCAGCATGCGTGGGCTCACTGGGGTCCCAGCGTTCGCAAAAGTGTCCCTGGCACATCCCAGCAGCAAATGGGACCCTAGGGATCCTACCGGGTTCCCAGCCCAGCTCCAAATGTTCCCTGGCACCTCCCCCAGTGATACCATACAGGCCAGTGACATCACTCAGGGTCCCAGCGGCTGCATCAAATGGTCCCTGGCACCTCCCATCGCACCACAGGGCCAGCGACCCGCCGGGGTCCCAGCGGCCCCGTGCGGTTCTGCCCACCAGCACCCAAGCTGGTCCCCGCAACCACCACGGGTCCCAGCGGCTCACCAAATGGTCCCTGGCACCTCCCAGCATGCACCACGGACCCCAGCTACCAGGTGTGGGTCCCAGCATCATAAATGGTTCCTGGCCCCCCCAGCGAGCACACAGGCTAGCGACAGCGTGGGTTCCCAGTGGCTTGCCAAATGGTCCCTGGCACCTCCCAAGCGTGCACAGGGCCAGCGACCTCGATGCGAGAACCAAGATGCTGGCCAAATGGTCCCTGGCCCTCTCCACAGCAGCAATCCTCGGGCTGAGACCCCGTGGGTCAACAGCCAAGTGGTCCCTGGCTCCCTGCAGTGCTACACTGGACCCAGCCACCCTCCCGGGGTCCCAGCTGCTCATCAAATGGTTCCTGGCCCCTCCCAGCAGTGCACACGGGCCTCAGCGACCCGTGCGGGTTCCAACAACTCAACAAAGTGGTCCCTGGCTCCTCCCCTCGGCGTTACTGGGGCTCAGCGACTTCGTTCAAGAACTCTGCGGCTCGCCAAATGTTCCTGGCCCCCTCCCAGCACAAACGTGGCCCAGCGACCCCGTCGGGGTCCCAGTGGCTTCGCCAAATGGTCCCTAGCTCCCCTCGCGTGCACAGGGCAGCGACCTCCGTCACGAGAACCAGCGGCTCGCCAAATGGTCCCTAGCCCCCTCCCCAGCGTGCTCACTGATCCCAGAGACTCGCAAATGGTCCCTGGCACCTCCCCAGCGTGCAAGCACTGGACCCAACCACCTCACTCCAGGGTCCCAGCTGCTCATCAAATGGTCCCTGGCACCTCACCAGCAGTCGCACGGGCCTCAGCGACCACGTCGCGGAGTCCCACAGCTAGCCAAGTGGTCCCTGGCTCCTACCCCTTGGCGCACAGGTCTCCACAACCACGCCGGAGCCTCTGCGGCTCGCAAATGTTCCTGGCCCCTCCCATCCCGCTGAACAGGGCCCAGCGACCCGTGCGGGTTCCCAGTGGCTTCGCCAAAGAGTCCCTGGCACCTCCCCCTCGCGTGCACAGGGCAGCGACAACCCGTTCGAGAACAAAACGGCTCGCCAAATGGTCCCTGGCCCCTCCCAGCATGCGCACTGGGACGAAGTGACACCGCGCAGGGTCCCAGAGGCTCAAATGGTCCCTGGCACATCCCAGCACGCCCGGGGACCCTAGGGGACTCCCCCCAGGAGGCTCGGCAAATGGTCCCTGGCACCCACCGCCGCTGGATGGCCCCCACTACCGCGTGCCTGGTCCCAGTGGCTCCCAAACGTCCCTGGCACCTCCCAGTGATCCCAGACCCAGTGACCCCGAGGGGTCCCAGAGGCTGTAAATGGTCCCTGGCACATCCCAGCACGCTGCAGGCCCCACTGGGGGTCCCAGCTGGCTGTGGTCCCCAGCACCTCCCAGCACAGGCACTGGGCCCAGCAACCCCAGCGGGGGTCCCAGTGGCTCACCTGACCTCGAGCAGGGTCCCAGAGAGCTCATAAATGGTCCCTGGCATATACCCAGCGCGTGCAGACTGGCGACCTCGTGGGTTCCCAGATGGCTCGCCAAATGCTCCCTGGCACCTCCCAGCCACGGCAAGCACTGGGCCCAGCAACCCAGCCTTGGGGGTCCCAGTGGCTCACCAAATTATTATTATGTGTGTGTTATTTCTTTCTTAGCAGACGCCCTTATCCAGGGCTCGCAATCGTAAGCAAATACATTTCAAGTGTTACAATACAAGTAATACAATAAGAGCAAGAAATACAATAATTTTTGTTCAAGTGTGACAAACCACAATTCAATAATACAGCAGATAATAGTGATAGTTACATCAGGATATGATTAAATACAAAAATACTACAGGTTAAACACTTGGCAGATTACAGTATTCTGAAGTACAGGATTAAATGCAGTAAAATGGGGGCAGATAAGAGCAAAAAGCGAGCACATTTAAATGAAGGGTGATAGTGTCCCAGGATACAAACAGAGGAGTTCTACAGGTGCTGTTTGAAGAGGTGAGTCTTAAGGAGGCGCCGGAATGTGGTCAGGGACTGGGCAGTCCCTGACATCTGTAGGAAGGTCATTCCACCACTGTCCCAACAGGGTGGAGAAGGTCTAGCTCTGGAGGCAGGGGAGGCGTAACGGAGGGAAACCCAGTCTTCTAGTGCAGGCGGGGCGGAGAGGTCAGTGGGGTGTGGGTAGAGATGAGGGTCTGGAGGTAGCTGGGTGCAGTCTGGTCAAGGCATCTGTAGGCTGGTACAAGAGTCTTGAACTGGATGCGGCGGTGATCGGGGAGCCAGTGGAGTCCCGGCATATAGTGGAGTATGCGACTGGGCGAAAGCGGACAGAGAGTAAATATATTGAATAATACATTTCTAAAAACACATGGACAATATTTTAAAATATGTTTAAGCAAATACATTGTAAATATATTTTCCATATGATGAAAATGGCCAATTTTGTAATATGTTAAATATATTTTATATAACGTTACATACATAATACATATATTTTCCATATATTTTATCATTCCCAAAGACTATGAGTTTAACATGGAATAATATGTTTAAAAAATATATTTAAAATATATATATTTTTAGTATGGGCAGCGGCACCAAATGGTCCCTGGCACCTCCCAGCCGAGCACAGGGCCCACCGACCCACGCCGGGGTCCCAGTGGCTAAATGGAATGGTAACTGGCTCCTCCCCAGCACAAGCCACGAGCCCCAGCGACCCCGTCGCGGGGTCCCAGCAGCTCGACAAATGGTCCCAGGCACCTATCAAGCCCTTGCACAGGGCCCAGCTACCACGGCGTGTGGTCCCCAGCGGCTGTAAATGGTCCCTGGCACATCCCAGAGTCGCGCATGGACCCCATCGACTTCGCACAGGGTCAAACAGCTCGCCCAGAATGGTCCTGGCACCTCCCCAGTGTGCGCCGCCGGGGACCCGTGACCCCCGCACAGGTCCCAGTGGCTCGCCGAATGGTCCCTGGCACCTTACCAGCAGCGCATGGGCCCCAGACCCGTCTGGGGGTCCCAGCGGTTTCAAATGGTCCCTGGCTCCCTACTCAGCGTGCACAAGGCTCAGCAACCACGCGCTGGATTCCCCGGCAAGCTCATAAATGGTCCCTGGCACATCCCAGCTGCGGGCAGAGGCCCCAGCGACTTAGCGAGGGTTGCCAGCAGCTTCGCCAAATGGTCTCTGGCACATCCCCAGCGGCGCCCGCGAGCCTCAGCGATTTCTAAGCGGGGTCCCAGCGTCTCACCAAATGGTACCTGGCTCATCCCAGCGTGGGCCCCAGTGACCCAGCTGGGTGGCTCGCCAATAGGTCCCTTGACCATCCCCTCCGTGGGCATGTGACCCAACTGGCTGGCTAAATGGTCCCTTGACCCTCCCTGCCCAGACCCAGCCCCCTAGGTCCCCACCCGGGTGGGCAATGGTCCTGGCAGCTTAGCAGCACGTGCACAGTGCCCAGCAACCCGCATACGGGTCCCAGCAGCTCGCCGTGGTCCATGGCACATCCCTAGCGCGAGCACAGGCCCCAGCAACGTTGTGAGGGGTCCCAGCGTCTCATAAATGGTCCCTGGTACCTCCCAAAGCACACACTGGGCCCAGTGACCTCGGCATGTGAGCCTTGAGAACCTCATAAAATAGTACCCTGGCCCATCCACTCTTGGCGCGGGGCCTGCGCGACCCGATCACCGAGGGTCCCAGCGACTCGCCAAATGGTCCCTGGCACCTCCCCAGCGGACGCACTGGACCCATGACTCACCACAGGGTCCCAGCGGCTCTGAAATGGTCCCTGGAACCTCCCAAGCGCGCCACCCGGCCAACAATCCTGCTTGGGGTCCCAGTGGCTCAGCAAATGGGTCCCTGGCACATCCCAAGAAAGCATGCAGACCCCAGTGATTTCTAGCGGGGTCCCAGCGTCTCACCAAATGCATGCCTGGCTCCTCCCAGAGTGTGCCTGCGGGGAGCTCTGCATTGTGGGGTCCCAGCCTGCCTCGTCAAATTGTCCCTGGCTCCTTACCAACACAGGTCCAGCAACCACCGGGGTCCCAGCGATTTCTAGCAGGGGTCCCAGTCTCTGGTAAATGGTACCTGGCTCATCCCCAGCATGGGCCACGCATGACCCAGTGACCCAGCGGAGGTCCCAGTGGCTCGCCCGAATGGTCCCTGGCACCTTACCAGCATGCATGCAGTGCCCAGCAACCCCTGCGGGGTCCCAGCAGCTTCATAAATCCTGGCTCCTACCCAAGCCCAGGTCCCAGCAACCCGCAGCGGTGTCCCAGCAGCTCGCCAAATGGTCTCTGGCACCTTACCAGCACGTGCACAGGCCACAGCAACCCAAAGCAGGGTCCCAGCGGCTGGCTAAATGGTCCCTTGACCCTCCTGTGGAGCGCACTGAGCCAGCGACCCCTGAGGTCCCACTGGGTCACAAAATGGTCCTGGCACCTTACCAGCCGTGCACAGTGCCCAACAACCCGCAAAAGGGTCCCAGCAGCTCCGCAAATGGTCCATGACACATCCCCTAAGCCAGCGGTGCCCAGCGACTTTGTGCGAGGGGTCCCAGCGTCTCGTCAAATGGTCCCTGGTACCTCCCAAGCGCACACTGGGTCCAGTGACCTCGAGCAGTGACCCAGAGGCTTTCATCAAATGGTACCTAGCCCGTCCACAGCGGGGCGCACTGGACCCAGCGACTCTACGGGGTCCCAGCGGCTCCATAAAATGGTCCCTGGAACCTCCCAGGCACATGCCGCGGGCCCAGGCGACTTTTCTGTAGGCGTCCCAGCGTCTCACCAAATGTTCACCTGGCCCATCCCAAGCGCCCACGCCCTTGGACCCCCAGGCCCTTGGGTCCCAGCGGCTCATGGAAATGGTCCAATGGCACCTCCCAAGCAATAACATGGGACCCAGTGACCCTGTCCAGGTCCCAATGGCTCCCACAAATGGTCCCTGGCTCCTAGCCAGTGATTAAAGGGCCCAGCAACCCGCGTCAGGGTCCCAGCAAAATCCTAAATGGTCCTTGACCCTCCCCAGCGCACCACAGGACCCCATCGATCCAGGGGCGAGGGGTCCCAGATCGCCAAATAGTCCCTGGCTCATTCCCAGCATGCAGACTAGGCCCAGTGACCTCCGCACAGGGTCCCAGAGGAGAGCCGAAATGGTCCCTGGCACCTGCCCAGCCTGCCCAGACCCCCAGCGACCTCGGTGGGGTCCCAGCGGCTCGCCAAACTGATCCCTGGCACCTCCCAGCCACTGCACTGGGCCAGCAGATCCCTTGGAGGCTCCCAGGCACTCATGCCAAATGGTCCCTGGCACCTCCCCAGCTTGTGTGCAGGGGTGCCAGCGACCTCGTGCGGGGATCCCAGCGGCTCCCAAATGGTCCCTGGCACCTCCCAAGCGTGCAGACCCCAGCCCAGATTTCTGTGGGTTCCCAGCGGTTCACCAAATGGTCCTGGCACCTCCCCAGTGCGTGTGCCCCCAGACACCATGCCCGTGGGATCCCAGCGGCTCCCAAATGATCCTGGCACCTCCCCAGCATGCAAGTCCCCAGCAACCTGTGCTTTCAGGGTCCCGGAGGTTCGTAAATGGTCCCTGTACCCTCCCAAATATATATAATCCCCAGCAACCACGGTGGTCCCAGAGGCTATAAATGGTCCCTGAAACCCAGCACCAGCACATAGTCCCCAGCAACCACTGTGTAGGGTCTAGAGGAGCTTTAAAATGGTCCTAGCTACTCCCAGCGCACACAGGTCACAGCCCCACGGGGTCCCAGGGCTCACCAAATGGTCCCTGGCAAATCCCAAGCACGTGCACAGGCCACAGCAACCCAAGTAAATGGTCCATCCCCACTCTTGCTAATGATCCCTGGCACCTCCCCCAGCGTGCACACCGCCTGAGACCCCTTGGCGAGGGTCCGACCGGCTCGCCAAATGGTCCCTGGCACCCATCCAGCCGTCACACATGCCCAGCACCGCCAGCGCGGTGTCCCAGCAGCTCGCCAAATGGTCCCCTGGCACATCCCAGCCTTGAGCGCAATTTAGCGACTTTCCGAGATTCCCAGCTGACTCGCCAAAATGATACCTAACACCTCTCAGGCACGAGCATGGGCCCAGCGATCCCTCGCGGGGTCCCAGCATTTCCTGAAACTGTCCTGGCACCTCCCAGGCGTCCCACGGACCTCCATGATCTCGTGCAGGTTCCCAGCGACTCGCCAAATGGTCCCTAACACACATCCAGTCTTGGGGCCCAGCGATTTCCTTGCGGGGTCCCAGCGGCTCACCAAATGGTACCTGGGTCCTCCCAAGCGCCGCATGGGCCCTACAGCCCTGCGGGTCCCTGCAGCTCACCAAATGGTCCCCTGGCTCCCAAAGCAGTGCATGGGGCCCAGCTTTCAGCCACGATAGGGGTCCCAGCGGCTGCGCCAAATGGTCCCTTGCCCCTCCCCAGCGAGCACCAGACTAGCGACTTCGAGTGGGGTCCCAGCACTTTCATGAAATGGTCCCCTGGCACCTCCCAAGCGGGCGTGCACAGGTGCCAGCGACCTCGTGCAGCTTCCCAGATGCTTTCATGCCAAATGGTCCCCTGGCACATCCCCAGCGCAGCTTGCAGACTGTGATTTTTTCAGCGGGTTCCCCAGCAGCTCACCAAATAGTCCTGGCACTCCCAGCCTCCCCCAGCAGCGCCCCACTTGAAATGGTCTGACTCCCCAGCCTTGGGGCGACCTCAGGGCCTCACTTTCAAATGAGAAATAGACCTCCCAACCTCCCCAGCCATTGCACTGACCCCAGCGATTTTCTAGCTGGTTCTGCACTTCCCCAGCAAATAATCCCTGGCACCCTCCCCAGCGTGCACACCGGCCCCAGAGACCCTCTTGCAGGGGTTGAGGGTTCGCCAATTGTCCCTGGTACCTCCCAAGTGCCGCCGCCGCCCAGTGACCTCGCGCAGTGTCCCAGCGGCTTTCGTCAAATGGTCCCTGGGAACTTACCAGCTGCCACAGTCCCCAGCAACACTGTGTGGGGTCAAAGCAGCTTCGCAAATGGTCCCTGGCAAATCCCAGCAGCACACGCACGGCCCCAAAGCAACCGCGAGGGTTCCCAGTGGCTCAACCAATGGTACCTGGCTCTGCCCTAGCAAGTGCAGGGGGCCCCTGCGGCTCATAAATGGTCCCTGGCACCTCCCAAGCAGCGCGTAGAGCTGGACCCCCTTGGGGTCCCACCCGGCTTCCGTAAATGGTCCTGGCACATCCCCAGTGCGGCTGGGGCTCTGCGACCTGGGGGTCCTAGCAGCTCGCCAAATGGTCCTCCTACCCTGAGACAGGGCCCAAAAGCGGCTTAGGGGTCCCCAGCGGCTCGCCAAATAGTTCCTTGCCCCTCACCAGTGCGTGCCGCGGGGCCAGCGACCCGCGGGGTCCCAACAACTAACCCAATGGTCCCTGTCACCGCCA
Organism: Huso huso; assembly: GCA_036884735.1. Classification (NCBI taxonomy): domain Eukaryota; kingdom Metazoa; phylum Chordata; class Actinopteri; order Acipenseriformes; family Acipenseridae; genus Huso; species Huso huso. Next base: position 16,856 of record JAHFZB010000434.1, read on the forward strand.
CCAGCGTCGCGCTGGCCCACAACATCCCGGCGGTGTCCCAGCGGCTCACTAAATGGTCTCTTAACCCTCCCGTGCGGGCATGGGACCAGCGACCCGCTGGGGTCCCAGCGGCTTCAGCCAAATGGTCCCTAACCTCCCAAGCGTACACCCGGTCCAGTGACCAGCGGCGTGGTCGAAAGCGGCGGCTCCAAATGGTCCCTGGAACCTGCCCAGTGGACGCACTGGGCCCACAACCCGCCGCGGGGTCCCAGAGGCTTCGCCAAATGGTCCCTGGCGCATACCCAAGCGCTGCAAGGGCCCCATGACCCCAGCGTGTGGTCCGACGTCTCGCCAAATGGTCCCTGGCACATCCCAGTCTTGGCGCCTGGGGGGAACAGCAACCCATACAGGGTCCCAGTGGCTTCATGTAAATGATCCCTGGCACCTCCCAAGCGCAGGCCGCAGCCTCAGCGACCTCGTGAGGTTCCCAGCGGCTCACAAATGGTACCCTGACCCCTCCTCAAGAAGAAGCATGAGACCCTGCGTCCCGAGCAGGGTCCCCAGCTGGCAAATCAAATTGTCCCTGGCACCTCCCCAGCAATGTACAGACCCCAGTGACCTCACAGCGCAGTGGGTGCCAGAGGCTCGTAAATGGTTCTGGCATACCCAGTGCTCACAGGTCCCAGCAAAACCGTCTGCGGGTCCCAGAGGCTAACCAAATGGTCCCTGGCACCTCCCCCCAGTGCATGGGCCCCAGCGATCCCCGGCGGGGTCCCAATACTCCATGCAAAATGGTCCCCTGTACCCTGCCCAGCGCTGCAGGGCCCAGCAAACCCCGCGGGGTCCCAGAGCTCGCCAAATGGTCCCTGGCACCTCCCCAGCGCGTGCACAGGCCCCAGCATCTCGTGCAGGTTCCCAGAAGGCTGCCAAATGGTCCCTGACACATCCCCAGTCGCTCAAAGGGGCCCATCGACTTTCTTAGCAGGGGTCCCAGCGTCTTGGCAAATGGTCCCTGGCACATCCCAGTGCACGTGCCGCAGAACCCAGCGACAGTGCAGGGGACCCAGCTCAGCCAAATGGTCCCTGTGCCCCTCCCGGCTTGCACACACTGGGCCCCAGTGGGCCTCCCTGGTGTCCCCAGAGGCCTGGTAAATGGTCCCTGGCTCACTCCCCAGTGGGATTTGACCCCAGCCTGACCAGCGTGAGGTCCCAGCGGATCACCCAAAAATGGTCCCTGGCACCTATCCAGCACGTGCACAGACCCCAGCAACCAGTGCAGGGGCCCCAGAGGCTAGCCAAATTGTCCCTGGCACCTCCCAGCGCATGCATGGGCCCATAGCGTCCCAGCCTTGGGGTCCCAGGCTCGCCAAATGGTCCATGGCACCTATACCAACTTAGGCACACTGGTCCCAGCTGACTCCAGGGACTTTCAGTGGCTCAGGAAATAGACCCTGGCACCTCCCCAAATGGTACATGGTTTCATCCCTCAGCGACAAATGATCCTGACCTCCCCAGGTGCACACCGGCCTAGAGACCCTCTTTAGCAGGGACCCAGCGGCTCACAAATTATCCCTGGTACCTCCCAGTGCACATACTTAGCCCAGTGACTCATGTCCCAGCGGACTCGATCAAGTAGGTCCCTGGGGGCCCAGCGGTCTGGTCCCCAATGATCCTGGGTCAAAACCTCCCATAAATGGTCCCAGCCGGCCCCAGCAGACACAGACCCCAACAACTTTCCTTGAGGGTTCCCAGCGGACTCACCAAATGGTTCCTGGCCCCTCCCCAGTGCTCACACATGCCCAGCGACCTCGCGCAGGGTCCCAGAGGCTCGCCAAATGGTCCCTGGCACATCCCAGTTACTTGCGCACAGGACCCCAACGACTTTGGCAGGGGTCCCAGCGGCTCGCCAAATGGTCCCTGGCACCTCCCACCACGAGCATGAGGCCCAGCGATCCAAGCGTGTAGTCCCAGCGGCTCCCAAATCGTCCCTGGCACCTCCCAAGCGTGCACGGGCCCCAGCTCGGCCGTGCAGGTTTCCAGCGGCTCGCCAAATGGTCCCTAGTACATCCCAGCACTCTTTCGTGGGGCCCAGCACCCCCTTTGAGGTCCCAGCGGCTCACCAAATGTCCCTGGCACCTCACCCAGTTGCATGCACGGGGACCCCAGCAACCCAGACTGGGTCCCAGCAGCTCACCAAATGGTCCCTGCACACCCAGCACCACAGAGGTCCAGCAACCACGCTGGTCCCATAGGACCCAAATGGGTCCCTGGCACACCCAGTGCGTGCACAGGGCCCAGCAACTCCGCGGGGTCCCAGCGGCTCACCAAATGGTCCCTGGCTCCCTCAAGCCCCACAGGGCCAGCTACCCCAGGTCCCAGGCTGGGGTCCCAGAAACTCACTAGCACGCCAAATGGTCCCTGGCACCTCCCCCAGCGAGCACACAATGGCCTGGCTCCTTCCCAGCACGCACACAGGTCCCAGCACTCGCCAAAATGGTCCCTGACACCTCCCCAAGCGTTGCACACGGTGCCCAGCGACCTCGTGGCAGGTTCCCAGCAGCTCACCAAATGGTCCCTGTCACCTCCCCAAGCGCACGGGCCCCAGCGATTTCGTGCAGGATTCCAGCAACTCACCAAATGATCCCTGGCACCTCCCCCAGCGCCTGGACCCCAGGGCCCATGCTGACCCACCGGGGTCCCAGCTCGCCAAAATGGTCCCTGGCACCTCCCCAGCGCTGGGCCCCAGCAACACTGTGGCGGGGTCCCAGCGGGCCTCAGCCAAATGGTCCCTGGCTCCTCCCAGGCACACACACTGGTCACAGCAACCACGTTCCCAGCAGCTCACCAAATGGTCCCTGGCAAATCTCAGCAGACCAAGACGGGCCCCAGCGACCTCGTGCAGGTTCCCAGCGGACTCACCAAATGGTCCCCTGACACCTCCCAAGCGCATGAGGGCCCAGCGTCCCCGAGCAGGGGTCCCAGCTGACTTCCATGGGGTGTCCCTGGCACCTCCCAGCAATCGCACGGGCCCCAGTGACCTCAGCGCAGTGGTCCTAGAGGCTCGTAAAATGGTTCCTGGCACCTCCCCAGCGTGCATGGGCCCAGCATCCCAGTGAGGGTCCCAGCATCCCTCTTGAAATGGTCCCTGGTGCCTCCCAAACGAAAGACAGGCCCCAGCAAACCTGTGAGGATCCCAGAGGCTTGCCAAATGGTTCCTGGCCCATCCCAGGCTTGGCCTTGTGGGGCCCAGCAACCCCTTTTGCAGGGTCCCAGAGCTTCAGCAAATGGTCCCTTTTGCATCCCAGCAACAGCACAGGGCCCAGCAACCCAGTGTGGTCCGACAGCAGCTTCCAAATGGTCCCTGGCACATACCCAAGCCGCACGCCTGGGGCCCCAGCGACCCCGCCCGCGGGTCCCAGTGGCTCACAAATGATCCCTGGCACCTCCCAAGCATGAGCATGGGCCCCAGCGCCTGACTTTCCTCAGCGGTTCCCAAATGACTCACCTGGAAATGGTACCACCGACACACACCCACGCTTGTCCCTCTCCAAATGGTCCCTGGCACCTCCCAGCATGAGGCCCAGATGACCTCGAGCAGGGTCCCAGCGGCTGCGCCAAATGGTCCCTGGCACCTCCCCAGCAATCGGACGGGCCCCAGTGACCTGCAGCCTTGGGGTCCTAGGAGGCTCTCTCGCCAAATGGTTTCCCTGGCTACATCCCAGCAGCGTGCACCGGGCCCAGCGACCTCCTTTGCAGTGGTCCCAGAGGCTCGCCAAATGGTCCCTGGAACCTCCCCAGCACAGTGCAACGGGGCCCAGCCCGGCTCGTGCAGGTTCCCAGAGCGCTCCCAAATGGTCCCTGGGGCATACCCAGCTTATGCCCAGGGGCCCAGCGACCCCGTGTGGTCCGACTGGCTTTCCAAATGGTCCCTGGCACATACCCAGCGACTTTCCCAGCGACCCCATGCAGGGGTCCCAGCAGCTCGGCAAATGGTCCCTGGCACCATCCCCAGCACGCAGCCCCAGCAAAACGCGTTGTTCCCAGACTGGCTCACCAAATGGTTCCTGGCCCTCCCCAGCACTCCACCACGGGCCCAGCAACCCCGTGACGGGTCCCAGAGGTCCCAATGGTCCCTGGCACCTCCCATTGCATGGGCCCAGCATCCCTGAGCGGTCCCCCGCCCCACTAAATGGTCTCTGGTACCTGCCCGTGCGGACTTCTAGGCCCAGCTAACCCCAAGCTCCCAGGGCCGCCAAATGATCCCTGGCACCTCCCCTCCCCAGTCCCCAGCGATCTTCAGCGAGGGCTCCAGCGACACCAAATGGTTCCTGGCACATCCCCAGTGCTCGGATCCCAGCAAAGGGGGACCAGAGGCTAGCCAAATGGTCCCTGCACCTCCCAGGGGCAGCAACAACCAGCGACCTGAGCGGGGTCCCAGAGGCTAATAAATGGTCCTGGCACCTCCCCAGCACCATCGCACTAGGCCCAGCGAGTCCACGCAGGGTCCCAACCACGGCTCGCCAAATGGTCCCTGGTACCTCCCAGTGCAGCATTGAATAGCGATCCAGTGCAGGTCCCAGAAGCTCACCAAATGGTCCCTGGCACATACCCAGTGCACGACCTGGGCCCAGCGACCCAGTGGGGTCCCAGAGGCTAGCCAAATGGTCCTGGCACATCCCAGGTGCATGGGCCCAGCGTCCCAGAAAGGGTCCCAGCGGCTCGAAATGGTCCCTGGTACCTGCCCAGGTTCCACTGGGCTCTTCTCCCAGATGTTCGCCAAATGGTCCCTCACATACCCAGCACGCATGAGGGCCCAGCGACCCCCATGAGGGGGACCCAGAGGCTATTAAAATGGTCCCTGGCACATCCCCAGCCTTGTACATGGGCCCAGCGATTTCTAGAGGGTTCCCAGCAGCTCACCAAATGGTACCCTGACACCTCTCAACCCAGCATGCATGAGGCCCAGGCCCTGCTGGGTCCCAACAGCTCGCCAAATGATCCCCTGGCACATCCCAGTGCTACGCATGGGCCCCAGCGATTTCTAGCGGGGTCCCAGCGCTCACCAAATGGTACCCTGGCTTTTCCCCAGTGCGTCCTTGCGGACCCCTGGACCTCAGCGGGTCCCAGCGGCTCTCAAAATAGTCCCTGGCTCGTGTCCAGTGCACACACAGGGCCCAGTAACCACGCCGGGGGTCCCAGAGGCTCACAAATGCTCCCTGGCACCTCCCCAGCGATCGCACGGGCCCCAGCGACCTCGCGCAGGGTCCCAGAGGCTCACAAAATAGTCCCTGGCTCGTACCCAGTGCACGCACAGGGCCCATCAACCACGCGCGGGGTCCCAGTGGCTCGCTGAATGGTCCCTGGCACTTCCCCAGCGCGGGCACCGGCCCCAGAGACCCCGCGTGTGGTCCGAGCGGCTCGCCAAATCGTCCCTGGCACCTCCCCAGCGATCGCACGGGCCCCAGCGGCTTCGCGCAGGGTCCCAGAGGCTGGCCAAATGGTCCCTGGCACATACCAGCACTCATGGGGCCCAGCGACCACGCCAAGGGTCCCAAAAGCGGCTAGCCAAATTGTCCCTGTCACCTCACCACTGCATGCATGGGGCCCAGCGACCCGCACGTGGTCCCAGAGGCTCGCCAAATGGTCCCTGTCCCTATGGCCTCACCACCACCATGCACAGGGCCCAGTGACCTCGCAGTGACCCAGAAGCTCGCCAAATGGTCCCTGGGACATCCCCAGCGGACGGGCCCCAGCGACTTCGAGCGGGTCCCAGCCTCTCGTGAAATTGTACCGCCCCCTCCCAAGCGTGCACACGGCCCCAGAGACCCTCTTGGCGGGGACCGGCGGCTGCCAAATGGTCCCTGGCACCTCCACAGCGATCACACATGCCCCAGCGACCTCGCGCAAGGTCCCCAGTAGTTCGCCAAATGGTCCTGGCACCTCCCCAACGCACGCACTGGGCCCAGTGACCCCCATGCGGGTTCCCAGCAGCTCGTGAAATGGTCCCTGGCACCTCCCCAGCGCGTGCACGGGCCCCAGTGATTTTATTTATTTATTTCTTAGCAGATGCCCTTATCCAGGGTGACTTACAATTGTTACAAGATATCACGTTATTTTTACATACAATTACCCATTTATACAGTTGGGTTTTTTTTACTGGAGCAATCTAGGTAAAATTACCTTGCTCAAGGGTACAGCAGCAGTGTCCCCACAAGGGATTGAACCCACCCCTCGGTCAAGAGTCCAGAGCCCTAACCACTACTCCACACTGCGCGGGTTCCCAGCAGCTCACCAAATAGTCCCTGGCACCTCCCCAGCACGCCCACGGCCCCAGCGATCTTGTGCAGGTTCCCAGCGGCTCGCCAAATGGTACCTGACACCTCTCAACCCCAAGATGAGGGCCCCTGCGACACCGCGGGGGACCCAGCAGCTCACCAAATGGTCCCTGGTACCTTACCAGCACGCGCATGGGGCCACAGCAACTGAAAAGCGGGTCCCAGCGGCTCGCTAAATGGTCCCTGGCACCTCAGCAACGCAGCACAGGGCAACTCCACAGGGCCCAGAGGCTCCCCACATCCCAGCGCGGCACTGGACCCAGGCTTTCTCACAAATGGTCCCTGGCACCTCCCCCAGCGCAGGCACAGGGCCCAGCCACCCCGCGTGTGGTCCGACTGGCTTTCCTAATGGTCCCTGGCATACCCCCAGCCCGGGCCCAGGGCCCAGCGGTCCCTGGCATTAAGACGGGGTCCCAGTGGCTCACCAAATGATCCCTGGCACCTCCCAGCGCAGGCACGGGCCCCAGCGACTTTTTGAGGGTTCCCAGCGGCTCACCAAATGGTACCTGACACCTCTCAGGCGCGGCGCGCGGAGGCCCAGCGTCCCCGAGCAGGGTCCCAACAGCTCGCCAAATTGTCCCTGGCAACTCCCAGCAATCACACGGGCCCCAGTGACCTCGCAGTGGTCCTAGAGTCTCGCCAAATGGTTCCTGGCACATACCCAGCGTGCATGGGCCCAGCGTCTGAGCGGGGTCCCAGCGCCATGCAAAATGGTCCCTGGTACCTGCCCAGCACACGACTGGGCCCAGCAAACCCCACGGGGGTCCCAGAGGTCAAAATGGTCCCCGGCACCTCCCAGCCCTGTGGGGCCCCAGCGATCTCGTGCAGGTTCCCAGAAACTCGCAAAATGGTCCCTGACATATCCCAGCGCCGCCAAGCACAGGGGGTCCCAGCTGCTCGGCAAATGGTCCTGGGGTCCCCGCACGGGCCCCAGAAACCCTGCACGGGTCCCAGAAGCTCGCAAATGGTCCCTGGCACCCTCCCAGCAGCCAGGCACGGGTCCCAGAACCCTGGTCCCAGCTCGCCGAATGGTCCCTGGCTCATCCAGCAGCGCGGCACTGGACCCAGCGATTTCACCCAGCAGCTCAACAAAATGGTCCCTGGCACCTCCCAGCGGGGCACGGGACCCCCAGCGACCCAGCGCTCAACAAATTGTCCCAGTGGCTCGCCAAATGACCCTGGCACCTCCCAGTGGCGCGCACCCCTGGCACCCCAGAGACCCTCAAGCCCCAGAGGGGACCGGGCGGTTCGCCAATTGTCCCTGGCACCCCTCCCAGCGCACGCATTGGCCCAGTGACCTCGCGCAGGTGTCCCAAAAGGCTCGCCAAATGGTCCCTGGCACATCCCCACTGCGCAGCGGCCCCAGCGAGCATGGGCCCAGATACCCCGCGTGTCCCAGCGGCTCATCAAATGGTCCCTGGAACTTACCAGCACGCTCGGTCCCCGCAACACTGTGTGGATCCCAGCGGCTCGCCAAATGGTCCCTGGCCCTACCCAGCACACACACAGGTCACAGCAACCACGCTGGTCCCAGTAGCTCGCAAAAATGGTCCCTGGCAAATCCCCAGCACGGCACGGGCCCCAGCAACTCGGCGAGAGTTCCCGGTGGCTCGCCAAATGGTACCTGGCTCCGCCCTAGCAAGCGCCACGGGGCCCTGCGACTCGCCAAATGGTCCCTGGCACCCCCTGCGCGTAGATGGGGCCCAGCGACCCTCGCGGGGTCCCACCGGCTCGCCAAATGGTCCCTGGCACATCCCCAGTGCGCGCACAGGCCCCAGTGATTTCTCGCGGGATCCCAATGGCTCACCAAATGGTACCTGGCTGCTCCCCAGTGCGCGCTCGGGGCTCTGCGACCTCATGCGGGGTCCTAGCAGCTCGCCAAATGGTCCCTGGCTCCTACCCAGTGCACGCACAGGGCCCAGCAAAAACGAGCGGGTCCCAGCGGCTCGCAAATGGTCCCTTGCCCCTCACCAGTGCGTGCACGGGGCCCAGCGACCCCGAGCGGGGTCCCAGCCGCTCGCTAAATGGTCTCTTAACCCTCCCGTGCGGGCATGGGACCCAGCGACCCCGCACGGGGTCCCAGCGGCTCGCCAAATGATCCCTGGCACCTCCCCAGCGCGTGCACCGGCCCCAGATACCCCGCGTGTGGTCCGAGCGGCTCGCCAAATGGTCCATGGTACCTGCCCAGCGCATGCACTGGGCCCAGCAACCCCGCACGGGGTCCCAGAGGCTCGCCAAATGGTCCCTGGCACATACCCAGCGCGCGCACAGGGCCCAGCAACCCCGCGTGTGGTCCGACTGGCTTTCCAAATGGTCCCTGGCACATACCCAGCAGACTGGGGCCCAGCGACCCAAGCACGGGGTCCCAGTGGCTCACCAAATGATCCCTGGCACCTCCCCAGCGCAGGCATGGACCCCAGCGACTTCGCGAGGGTTCCCAGCGGCTCACCAAATGGTACCTGACACCTCTCAGGCGCGCGCATGAGGTCCAGCGTCCCCGAGCAGGGTCCCAACGGCTCGCCAAATTGTCCCTGGCACCTCCCCAGCAATCGCACGGGCCCCAGTGACCTCGCGCAGTGGTCCTAGAGGCTCGCCAAATGGTCCCTGGTACCTGCCAAGCACACGCACTGGGCCCAGCAAACCCCACGCGGGTCCCAGAGGCTTGCCAAATGGTTCCTGGCCCATCCCAGGCCGGGCCCCACGACTGGGGCCCAGCAACCTGGCGCGGGTCCCAGAGGCTTGCCAAATGGTCCCTGGCACCTCCCCAGCGCGTGCACGGGCCCCAGCGGTCTCGTGCAGGTTCCCAGAAGCTCGCCAAATGGTCCCTGACATATCCCCAGCCCAAGCGGTCCAAGCACCCCATCCGACTTTGCGCTGGGTCCCAGCGCCTCGGCAAATGGTCCCTGGCACATCCCCAGCTCGCGCTGCGGAGCCCAGACCCCGGAGTGGGGACCCAGCGGCTACCAAATGGTCCCTGGTACCTCCCAAGCACACGCACTGGATCCAGTGACCTTGCGCAGTGTCCCAGAGGCTCGTAAATGGTCCCTGGGACATCCCCAGAGCGCGGACGGGCCCCAGCGACTTCTAGCCAGCTACCAGCGGCTCACCAAATAGTACCTGGCTCCTCCCCAGTGCTTGACGGGCCTCTGCGACCAGCGTGAGGTCCCAGCGGATCGCAAAATTGTCCCTGGCTCGTACCCAGTGCACGCACAGGGCCCAGCAACCACGTGCGGGGTCCCAGAGGCTAGCCAAATTGTCCCTGGCACCTCCCAAGCGCATGCATGGGCCCAGCGTCCCCGAGCAGGGGTCCCAGTGGCTCGCCAAATGGTCCCTGGTACCTGCCCAGCAGGCAGCATTGAGCCCAGACCCCACAAATGGTCCCAGAGGTTCACCAAATGGTCCCTGGCACATACCCAGCACGCACCCAGGGCCAAATGGTACAACCCAACCGTGGGGACCCAGAGGCTCCCAACAACCTACCAAATGGTCCCTGGCACATCCCAAGCGCAGGCACGGGCCCCAGCGACCGAGCGGGTTCCCAGCAGCTCGCCAAATGGTACCTGACACCTCAACCCAGCGCGCCCATGAGGCCCAGCGACCCCGCGGGGGTCCCAACAGCTCGCAAAATGGTCCCTGGCTCATCCCAGCGCCGCGCATGGCCCCAGCGACCTCGCGCTGGGTCCCAGCTGCTCACCAAATGGTCCCTGGCACTTCCCCAGCGCGCCATCGGGCCCCAGCGACCTCGCGCGGGTCCCAGCGGCTCACAAAATAGTCCCTGGCTCATGCCCAGTGCGCACAGGGCCCAGCAACCACGCCGGGGTCCCAGAGGCTCACCAAATGGTCCCTGGCACCTCCCCAGCGGGCGGACGGGCCCCAGCGACCTCGCGCAGTGTCCCAGAGGCTCCTAAAAATAGTCCCTGGCACCTCCCAGTGCACGCACATGGGCCCATCAACCGTCGCAGGGTCCCAGTGGCTGGCCAAATGGTCCCTGGCACATCCCAGCACTCTCGGCGGGACCCAGAGACCCGTGGGGTCCCAGCGGCCGCCAAATCGTCCCTGGCACCTCCCCAGCGATGCACGGGGCCCCAGCGGCCCGAACGGGTTCTCAGAGGCTGGCCAAATGGTCCCTGGCACATACCCAGCTCCTTGAGGCCCAGCGACCACACACGGGGTCCCAGAGGCTAGCCAAATTGTCCCTGTCACCTCACCAGTGCATGACATGGGGCCCAGCGACCCAGAACTGGTTTCCCAGCGGCTCGCCAAATGTTCCCTGGTACCTACCCAGCGCCGCACTCAGCCCAGCGACCCGTGCGTGGTCCCAGAGGCTCGCCAAATGGTCCCTGGCACATACCCATTCGGCGCACTGGGCCCAGCGACCCCGACCAGCGGTGCCCCAGCGGTTCGCCAAATGATCCCTGGCACTTCCCAAGCGCACGGCCCCCAGTGACCTCAGCGCAGGGTCCTAGAGGCTCGCCAAATGGTTCCTGGCACATACCCAGTGCTCACGCATGGGGCCCAGCAAACCCGTCTGCGGGGTCCCAGAGGCTAGCCAAATGTCCCTTGCACCTCCCAGCGTGCATGGGCCCAGCGCCCCAGCGGGGTTCCAGCGCCCTCGCCAAATGGTCCCTGGTACCTGCCCAGCACCGCATTGGGCCCAGCGACCCAGCGGTCCCAGAGGCTCACCAAATGGTCCCTGGCACATACCCAGGACGCACACAGGGCCCAGCGACCCCGAGTGGGGACCCAGAGACTCGCAAATGGTCCCTGGCACATCCCCAGTGCGCACACAGGCCCCAGTGATTTCTCGGGATCCCAATGGCTCACCAAATGGTACCTGGCTGCTCCCCCAGTGGCGATCACCGGGCTCTGCGACCTCATCGCGGGGTCCCAGCAGCTCGCCAAATGGTCCCTGGTTCCTACCCAGTGCACGCACAGGGCCCAGCAAAAACGAGCGGGTCCCAGCGGCTCGCAAATGGTCCTTGCCCCTCACCAGTGCGTGCATGTGGGCCCAGCGACCTCGTGCGGGGTCCCAGCCCGGCTCGTAAATGGTCTCTTAACCCTCCCGTGCGGGCATGGGACCCAGCGACCCCGCACGGGGTCCCAGCGGCTCGCCAAATGATCCCTGGCACCTCCCAGCGCGTGCACCGCCCCAGATACCCCGCGGTGGTCCGAGCGGCTCGCCAAATGGTCCATGGTACCTGCCCAGCGCATGCACTGGGCCCAACAACCCGCGACGGGGTCCCAGAGGCTCGCCAAATGGTCCCTGGCACATACCAGCGCGCACAGGGCCCAGCAACCCAGCGTGTGGTCCGACTGGCTTTCCAAATGGTCCCTGGCACATACCCAGCGCAGGGGCCCAGCGACCCCGCACGGGGGTCCCAGTGGCTCGCCAAATGATCCCTGGCACCTCCCCCCCGCAGGCATGGACCCCAGCGACGACCGCGAGGGTTCCCAGCGGCTCACCAAATGGTACCTGACACCTCTCAGGCGCGGCGACGAGGTCCAGCGTCCCGAGCAGGGTCCCAACGGCTCGCCAAATTGTCCCTGGCACCTCCCCAGCAATCCTTGCACGGGCCCCAGTGACCTCAGCGCAGTGGTCCTAGAGGCTCGCCAAATGGTCCTGGTACCTCCCAAGCACACGCACTGGGCCCAGCAAACCCCCGAGGGGGTCCAGAGGCTTGCCAAATGGTTCCTGGCCCATCCCAGAGCGCGCATGGGGCCCAGCGACCTCGCGCGGGGTCCCAGAGGCTTGCCAAATGGTCCCTAGCACCTCCCCAGCGTGCACGAGCCCCAGCGGTCTCGTGCAGGTTCCCAGAAGCTCGCCAAATGGTCCCTGACATATCCCAGCAGCGCCAAGCACCCCATCGACTTTGGCGCGGGGTCCCAGCGTCTCGGCAAATGGTCCCTGGCACATCCCAGCTCACAAGACGGGCCCAGCGACCGGAGTAGGACCCAGCTTTCCAAATGGTCCCTGGTACCTCCCAAGCACACGCACTGGATCCAGTGACCTTGCGCGGGTCCCAGAGGCTCGTAAATGGTCCCTGGGACATCCCCAGAGCATGATCGGGCCCCAGCGACTTCTAGCCAGCTACCAGCGGCTCACCAAATAGTACCTGGCTCCTCCCAGTGCCAAGACGGGCTCTGCGACCCAGCGTGAGGTCCCAGCGGGATCGCAAATTGTCCCTGGCTGCATCCAGTGCACGCACAGGGCCCAGCAACCACGCAAGGGTCCCAGAGGCTAGCCAAATGTCCCTGGCACCTCCCAGCGCATGGCTGGGCCCAGCGTCCCCGAACGGGGTCCCAGTGGCTCGCCAAATGGTCCCTGGTACCTGCCCAGCAGGCACGCATTGGGCCCAACGACCCCCGCTGGGTCCCAGAGGCTCACCAAATGGTCCCTGGCACATACCCAGCACGCACAGGGCCCAGCAACCCCCAGTGGGGACCCAGAGGCTCGCAAATGGTCCCTGGCACATCCCAAGCGCAGGCACGGGCCCCAGCGACTTCGAGAGGGTTCCCAGCAGCTCGCCAAATGGTACATGACACCTCTCAACCGCTTGCATGAGGCCCAGCGACCCTGGAAAGTCCCAACAGCTCGCCAAATGGTCCCCTGGCACATCCCCAGCGCACGCATGGGCCCCAGCGATTTCAGGGTCCCAGAGGCTCACCAAATGGTCCCTGGCACATCCCCAGCACGCCCGGGGCCCAGCGACCACACTGGGTCCCAGCGGCTCGCCAAAATAGTCCCTGGCTCATACCCAGTGCACGCACAGGGCCCAGCAACCACGAACTGGGTCCCAGAGGCTCACAAATGGTCCCTGGCACCTCCCAGCGATCGGGGCCGGCCCCAGCGACCTCCGCAGTGTCCCAGAGGCTCACAAAATGGTCCCTGGCTCATACCCAGTGCACGACAGGGGCCCATCAACCACGATGGGTCCCAGTGGCTTCGCCAAATGGTCCCTGGCACTTCCCCAGCGCGGCACCGCCCCAGAGACCCGCGTGTGGTCCGGCGGCCTCGCCAAATGGTCCCTGGCACCCCTCCCCAGCACACGCACGAGCCCCAGCGGCCCGCCCTTGGGGTCCCAGAGGCTGGCCAAATGGTCCCTGGCACATACCCAGCAATCTCATGCCCAGCGACCACACACGGGTCCCAGCGGCTAGCCAAATGTCCCTGTCACCTCACCAGTGCATGCATGGGGCCCAGCGCACCCAGAACTGGTTCCCCAGCGGCTCGCCAAATGTTCCCTGGTACCTACCCAGCGCCGCGCCTCAGCCCAGCGACCCCTGTGCGATGGTCCCAGAGGCTCGCCAAATGGTCTAGCACATACCCATTCTTGGCGACTGGGCCCAGCGACCAGCGGTGCCCCAGCGGTTCGCCAAATGATCCCTGGCACTTCCCCAGCGCGTGCACCGGCCCCAGTGACCTCGCGCAGTGGTCCTAGAGGCTCGCCAAATGGTTCCTGGCACATACCCAGTGCTCACGCGGGGCCCAACAAACCCGTCGCGGGGTCCCAGAGGCTAGCCAATTGTCCCTTGCACCTCCCCAGCGTGGCAGATGGGCCCAGCGTCCCCTGAGCGGGTTTCCAGCGCCCTGCGAAATGGTCCCTGGTACCTGCCCAGCACACGCATTGGGCCCAGCGACCCCGCGCGGGGTCCCAGAGGCTCACCAAATGGTCCCTGGCACATACCCAGGACGCACAGGGCCCAGCGACCCCGAGTGGGGACCCAGAGACTCGCAAATGGTCCTGGCACATCCCCAGCGCAGGCACGGGCCCCAGCGACTTTCCTTGAGGGTTCCCAGCAGCTCGCCAAATGGTACATGACACCTCTCAACCCGTGCATGAGGCCCAGCGACCCAGCTGGTCCCCAACAGCTCGCCAAATGGTCCCTGGCATCCCCCAGCGCGCATGGGCCCCAGCGATTTCTAGAAGGTCCCAGCGGCTCACCAAATGGTACCTGGCTCTTCCCAGTGGCCCACGGGGCTCTGCGACCCCAGCTGGGGTCCCAGTGGCTCGCTCAATGGTCCCTGGTACCTCTAAAGCACACGCACAGGGCCCAGTGACCTCATGCATGGCGGCCACCCAGCTTCGCCAAATGGTCCCTGGTATCTCCCAAGCACACGCACTGGGTCCAGTGTCCTGGCACAGTGTCCCAGAGACTCGTAAATGGTCCCTGGCACATCCCTAGTGCAGGCACGGGCCCCAGCGACTTTGTGATGTTTCCCAGCAGCTCGCCAAATGGTCACTGGGAAATCCCCAGCGCACGGACGGGCCCCAGCGACTTCGACCGGGGTCCCAGCGGCTCGTGAAATGGTACTTGCCCCCTCCCCAGCGTGCACACTGGCCCCAGAGACCCTGCACGGGGACCGAGCGGCTCGCCAAATGGTCCCTGGCACCTCCCCAGCGATCACACGTGCCCCAGCGACCTCACGCAAGGTCCCAGAGGTTCGCCAAACTGTCCCTGGCACCTCCCAACGACGCACTGGGCCCAGTGACCCCATGCGGGGTCCCAGCAGCTCGTGAAATGGTCCCTGGCACCTCCCCAGCGCGTGCACGGGACCCAGCGATCTTGTGCAGGTTCCCAGCGGCTCTCCAAATGGTACCTGACACCTCTCAACCGCGCGCATGAGGCCCGGAAACCCCGCGAGGGGACCCAGCAGCTCACCAAATGGTCCCTTGTGCCTCCCCAGCACGCGCATGGGGCCCAGTGACCCCGCTCTCCCCAGCGGTTCGCCAAATGATCCCTGGCACCTCCCCAGCGCGTGCACCGGCCCCAGATACCCCGTGTGTGGTCCGAGCGGCTCGCCTAATGGATCCTGGCACCTCCCCATCTCGTGCATGGGGCCCAGCGACCCCGCACAGGGTCCCAGCGGTTCTCCAAATGGTCCCTGGCACATCCACAGCGCATGCACGAGCCACAGTGATTCCTCACGGGGTCCCAACAGCTCACCAAATGGTACCTGGCTCCTCCCAGTGGCCAGACTCCAGCGACCTCGCGCAGGGTCCCATGGCTCTCAAATGGTCCCTGGCTCACCAAGCGCACGCACAGGGCCCAGCAACCACACGCTGGGCTCCCAGCGCTTGCAAATTGTCCCTGCCCCTACCCAGCATGGGGCCCAGCGACCCAGGGGTCCCAGCAGCTCGGCAAATGGTCCCTGGCACCTCACCAGCCCAGACATGGGCCCCCAGAAACCCCTTGGCGGGGGGTCCCAGCAGCTCGCTAAATGGTCCCTGGCTCCTCCCCAGCACGCGCTGGGTTGAAGCGACCCGCTGGTCCCAGAGGCTCGCCAAATGGTCCCTGGCACATCCCCAGCACGCACACCGCCCCACCGACTTTGGCGTGAGGGTCCCAGCAGCTAGCCAATGGTCCCTGGCTCATCCCCAGCGGGCACTGGACCCAGCGACCACGCGTGTGGTCCCAGCGGCTAGCGAATGGTCCCTGGCACATCCCCAGAGCGGCACGGGACCCAGTGGACCTCGCAAGGGGTCTGAGTGGCTCGCCGAATGACCTCTGGTACCTACCCAGGGAAGCACTACGCCCAGCGACCCCACGCTGGAGTACGATGCTTGACAAATGGTCCCTGGCACCTCCCCAGCACGAGCAATGTCCCCAGCGACTTCTCGTAGGGTTCCAGAGGTTCGCAAAATGATCCCTGGCACCTCCTGAGCGTGCACACAGGCCCCAGGTACCAAGCGTAGATACCCAGCGGCTCCCAAAAGGTCGCTGGCACCTCCCTAGCATGCACACAGGGCCTAGAGACCACGTCTTGGGTCCCAGTGGCTCGCCTAATGGTCCCTGGCACCTCACAAGCACTCGCGATGGGCCCCAGTGACCCCCGTGGGTCCCAGCGGCTCGCCAAATGGTCCCTGGTTCCTCCCCAGCGTGCGCACAGGGTCCAGCGACTTCGCGCAGGGTCCCAGCAGCTTGACAAATGGACCCTGGCCCTGCCCCCAGCACGCGCGGGGCCCAGAAACCCCAAGCGGGGTCCCAGCGTCTCGTCAAATGGTCCCTGGCCACTCCCCAGCGCACGACGGGTCCAGCGACCCCTCAGGGTCCCAGCAGCACGCTAAATGGTGCCTGGCCCTGCCCCAGCACGCGCACGGGGCCCAGCGACTTCGAGCGGGTTCCCAGCGGCTCGCCAAATGGTCCCTGGTACCTGCCCAGTGCACGACTGGTCCCAGCGATCCTGCACGGGGTCCAAGTGGCTCGTCAAATGGTGCCTGGCTCCTCACCAGCGGCGTGCACAGTGCCCAGCAACTTGGCGGGGTCCCATCACCGCAAATGGTCCCTGGCACATCTCCAGTGCATGCACGGGCCCCAGCGACTTTCGTGCGTGGTCCCAGCAGCTAGCCGAATGGTCCCTGGCTCATCCTCAGCGCTGGCACGGGACCCAGCGACCACGCCGTGGGGTCCCAGCGGCTAGCCCGAATGGTCCCTGGCATCCACAGAGCGCCACAGGGTCCAGTGACCCGCTGTGTCCCAGTGGCTCGCCAAATGGTGCCTGGCACCTCCCAGCGTATGGGGCCCAGCGACCCAGCTGGTTCCCAGTGGCTCAATGGTCCCTGGTACCTCCTAAGCACACGCACAGGGCCCAGTGACCTCAAGCAGCGACCGGCGGCGCTCAAATGGTCCCTGGCACCTCCACAGCGATCACCGTCGCCCCAGCGACCCTGGCAAAGTCCCAGAGGTTCGCCAAACTGTCCTGGCACCTCCCCAATGCGCACTGGGCCCAGTGACCCCATGCGGGTCCCAGCAGCTCGTGAAATTGTCACTGGCACCTCCCCAGCGTGCATGTGCCCCAGCGATCTCGCAGGTTCCCAGCGGCTCGCCAAAAGGTACCTGACACCTCTCAACCGTGAGGCATGAGGCCTGTGACCCCTGCAACCGCTGGGTCCCAGCGTCTCATAAATAGTCCCTGGCACATCCCCAGTGCTGCGACGAAGCCCCAGCGACTTAGCGGGTTCCCAGCAACTTGCCAAATGGACCCTGGCCACTCCCCAAGCGCACGCACGGGGCCCCAGCGACCCCGACCCCACATGGGGTTCCAGCGGCTGCCAAATGGTCCCTGGCACCTCCCTCAGCGCACGGGCCCCCAGCTACCAGGCGAGAGTCCCAGGGCTCCCAAAGGTCCCTGGCTCATTCCCAGCACGCATACGGGGCCGAGACCCAACGGGTCCCAGTGGCTCATAAAATGGTCCCTGGCACATACCCAGCACGCGCACAGGGGTCCAGCGACCCAGAGTGGGGACCCAGAGGCTCGCCAAATGGTCCCTGGCACATCCCCAGCCTGGGCACGGGCCCCAGAGACTTCAAGCGGGGTCCCAGCGGCCCGCCAAATGGTTCCTGGTACCTGCCCAGCGCACGCACTGGTCCCAAGCGATCCCAAGCCCGGGGTCCAAGTGGCTAGTCAAAATGGTGCCTGGCTCCTCCCAAGCGCCGCGCACAGGGCCCAGTGACCCAGCAGGGGTCCCTGGCTCAAAATGATCCCTGGCACCTCCCACCAGCACAGACCGCCCCAGAGACCCAGCGTGTGGTCCGAAAGGCTTCAAATGGACCCTGGCCACTCCCTAGCACACGACAGGGCCCAGAGACCCAACGCTCCTACAGGCTCCTACAACGAACAGGAGGCGACCCGGTAGTAGTCATCCACATTGGTACAAACAACATTGGAAGAGACAGGCCAAGATCCCTGCAAAACAAATTCAGAGAGCTAGGAAGGAAATTAAAAGACAAGACCAAAACTGTGGTATTTTCTGGGATACTGCCCGGCGCCTTGCAAAGGACCATATGGACAGCTGGAAATACAAAATCAAAATGCATGGCTGAAATCGTGGTGCACACAGGAAGGCTTCACCTTTCTTGAACATTGGAGCACTTTCTACAACAAGGACTATCTATACAGGTGGGACGGACTGCTTAAACAGAAAGGGAACCAATCTACTCGGAGAAAGGATCCTTCAGGCAGTCCAGAAGCATTTAAACTAGAAAGGAAGGGGAAAACAAAAAAAAACAGAAGGAGACCACATCAAAACAAGGGCAACAACTCAGGTAAGACCACTATTAAATGTATTTATCTTAATGCTAGAAGTCTCAGAAACAAAATGTTAGAACTTGAAGCTACTGCACTAACAAGTAACTACGATGTGATAGGTGTTACAGAAACTTGGTTGTCTGAGTGATGGAGACGAATATAATATTAGTGGGTACACACTATATAGGAAGACAGGCAGGACAGAAGAGGTGGAGGGGTAGCACTATACATAAGAAATAGTCTTGAAGCCCAGGTGTTAAATCAGGACAAAGAAAACAATGCAGAATCAATATGGGTCAGAATAATGGACGCAAATTCAAAGGGCATAATAATAGGAGCATGCTATAGACCGCCAAATTCAGGCGCTGAACAAAATAATCTGTTGTACAATGACATTCGAAATGCGTGTAGAAAAGGAGAAGCCATACTAATGGGGGATTTCAACTTCCCTGTATAAAATGGGAAAACCCGATGGGGGGGGGACGGACGACGAAATTGAAATGGTGGAAATGACAAATGACTGCTTCCCTAACCCAATTTGTCAAGGCACCGACTAGAGGGGAGGCATGCCTTGACTTAGTCTTTTCAAATAATGAAGACAGAATAACTAAAACAGAGGTCAGAGAGCCATTGGCAAACTCAGACCACAACATGGTCTCATTTGAAATATTTTTAAAACCCCAAAAGTAATGAATAAAGCTAAGGTTTACAATTTTAGAAAAGCAAACTACGAAGGTATGAAACAGAGACTAATAGAAGTAGATTGGAGTAAAATAGAAAACATCCACAGAAAAAGGATGGATGTTTTTTAAAATGTAGTACTAGAGGCACAAAACAATTACATCCCAAAAGTAGACAAATCTAAATCTAAAACAAAATGGCCAAAATGGTTTAATAGATCAATTAAAAAAATATTCAGCGAAAAAAAGGCACTTTACAGAGCGTTTAAAAGGACCAAAACAAAGCACACAGAAAGAGTACTTGGAACTGCAAACACAAGTCAAAAAAGGAAGTTAGAAAGGCCAAGAGAGATAGAAATCAATATTGCTAAGGGGCTAAATCCAATTCCAAAATGTTTTTCCAATATTACAACAGCAAGAGAACATTCAAAGAGGAGGTTAAATGTCTAAGAGACACAAATGGCAAAATCATAGATGAAGAAAAAAAATAGCAAATATATTAAATGATTACTTTTCACAGGTTTTTTTTACAAGGAGGACACAGACAACATGCCCACATGTCGACCTGTTCCTATCAATTTTAAATAACTTTAGCATAACAGAGGCAGAAGTGTTAAGGGCCTAGGAGCTCTTAAAATAAACAAATCCCTGGGCCAGATGAGATCCTCCCAATAGTACTCAAAGAAATTACAGAAGTTATTTACAAACCGTTAACCAAGATCATGCAACAGTCTCTTGACACAGGGGTTGTACCGACAGACTGGAAAATAGCAAGCGTAATACCGATCCACAAAAGGAGACAAAACCGAACCAAGTAACTACAGACCAGTAAGCCTGACTTCTATTATATGTAAACTTATGGAAACTATAATAAGATCCAAAATGGAAAATTACCTATATGGTAACAATATCCTGGGAGACAGCCAGCATGGTTTTAGGAAAGGAGATCGTGTCTAACTAACCTACTTGACTTTTTTGAGGATGCAACATTGAAAATGGATAACTGCAAAAGCATACGACATGGTCTATTTAGATATCCAGAAAGCTTTTGACAAAGTCCGCATAAAAGATTAATTCTCAAACTGAACATGAGTAGGGATTCAAGGAAATGCATGCACATGGATTAGGGAGTGGTTAACAGGTAGAAAACAGAAAGTACTGATTAGAGGAGAAACCTCAAAATGGAGTGAGGTAACCAGTGGAGTACCACAGGGATCAGTATTAGGTCCTCTGCTATTCTAATCTACATTAATGATTTAGATTCTGGTATAGTAAGCAAACTCGTTAAATTTGCAGGCGACACAAAAACAGGAGGAGTGGCAAACACTGTTGAAGCAACAAAGGTCATTCAAAATGATCTAGACAGCATTCAGAATTGGGCAGACACATGGCAAATGAAATTTAATAGAGAAAGTGTAAAGTATTGCATGCGGGCAATAAAAATGTGCATTATAAATATCATATGGGAGATAGTGAAATTGAAGAAGGAACTATGAAAAAGACCTAGGAGTTTATGTTGACTCAGAAATGTCTTCATCTAGACAATGTGGGAAGCTATAAAAAAAGCTAACAAGATGCTCGGATATATTGTGAAAGTGTTGAATTTAAATCAAAGGAAGTAATGTTAAAACTCTACAATGCATTAGTAAGACCTCATCTAGAATATTGTGTTCAGTTCTGGTCACCTCGTTACAAAAAGGATATTGCTGCTCTAGAAAGAGTGCAAGAAGAGCAACCAGAATTATCCCAGGTTTAAAAGGCATGTCGTATGCAGACAGGCTAAAAGAATGGAATCTATTCAGTCTTGAACAAAGAAGAATACTGCGACAATCTGATTCAAACATTCAAAATCCTAAAGGTATAGACAATGTCAACCCGGGGGGACTTCTTTGACTTGAAAAAGAAAAAAGGACCAGGGTCATAAATGGAGATTAGATAAAGGGGCATTCAGAACAGAAAATAGGAGGCACTTTTTTTACACAGAGAATTGTGAGGTCTGGAACCAACTCCCCAGTAATGTTGTTGAAGCTGACACCTGGGATCCTTCAAGAAGCTGCTTGATGAGATTCTGGGATCAATAAGCTACTAACAACCAAACGAGCAAGATGGGCTGAATGGCCTCCTCTCGTTTGTAAACTTTCTTATGTTCTTATGTTCTTATGTTCTTAACGCGGGGTCCCAGTGGCTCGCCAAATGGTCCCTGGCCACTCCCCAGCCTTGCGACGCGGCTGCCAAAACAGCGGGGTTCCAGCGGCTCGCCAAATGGTCCCTGGCACATCCCAGCACGCCCGCGGCCCTGGCGACTTAAGACAGGGTCCCAGCGGCACACAAACAGTCCCTGGCCCCTCCCAGCACGCGGCGCCGCGGGCCCCAGCGACCCGTGCAGGGTCCAAACGGCTCGCCAAATGGTCCCTGGCACCTCCCAGTGTCGCCGCAGGGCCCACCAACCCCATCGGTGTCCGGAAGGTTTCGCCAAATGGTCCCTGGCACCTCCCCAGGAAGCGCACAGGCCCCAGCGACTTCTCTCGGGGTCCCAACGGCTCGCCAAATGTTCCCTGGCACATCCCCACCACGCGCACGGGCCCTGCGACTTCAGCGAGGTCCCAGCGGCTCACAAATCATCCCTGGCATCCCCAGCGTGCGCATGGGGACGAGGCGACTTCCACGCGGGGTCCCAGCGACTTCGTCAAATGATCCCTGGCACCTCACCAGTGCGGCAGCGGGTCCCAGCTACCCGTGGAGTCCAAGTGGCTTGCCAAAAGGTCCTTGATACCTCCCAAGCGTGTGCAGCCCCCAGCGACCCGTGCCGGGTCCCAGCGTCACAACAAATGGTAACTGGCACCTCTCCAGCACGCAGCGCGAACCCCAGCGACTTTGATAGTGGTCCCAGAGGCACACCAAATGGTCCTGGCACATCCCCAGCGCGCATGGGGACAGGCAACTTCAGCGGGGTCCCAGCTGCTGTAAATGATCCTGGCACATCCCAGCACACACACGGGCCCCAGAGACCCCAGGCGTGGTCGGCGGCTGTAAAATGGTCCCTGGCACCTCACCAGCGTGTGCACGCCCCCAGCGACCCATGTGGAGTCCCAGCGGCTTGCCAAATGGTCCCTGGCACCTCACCAGCGTGTGCCACGCCCCAGCGACCCGTGCGGGTCCCAGCGTCACAACAAATGGTAACTGGCACCTCCCAGCAAGCGCCGAACCCCAGCGACTTTCGCGGCGTCCTCAAAGCGGCTTGCCAAACTGTCCCTGGCACCTCCCAGCACGCATGGGTGCCAGAGACCCCAGCCAGGGTCCGATTTGCTGGCCAGATGGTGCCTGGCACCTCTCCAGCACGTGCACGGGCACCAGACTTCGCAGCGGTGTCCCAGCGGCTTCCCAGCGGCTTCCCAAATGGTCCCTGGCCCATCCCAGTGTGCACACGGGGACCAGAGACCCTGCAGCGTGGTCCGGCGGCTTCATAAATGGTCCCTGTTACCTCCCAGAATACGCATGGGCATGGCGACTTGGCGTGGGGTCCCAGAGCCTCGCCAAATGGTCCCCTGGCACATCCCAGCGCTCGCACGGGCACCAGCGACATCGCGTGGTGTCCCAGCGGCTTGCCGAATGGTCGGGAACATCCCAGCGGCCTTGGGCCCCCAGCGACATCGCGTGGTGGTCCCAGGGGTCGCCAAATGATCCCTGGCACCTCCCCCCTTGCGCACAGCGCCAGAGACCACCTTGCGGGGTCCGGTTGCTGGCCAGATGGTGCCTGGCACCTCAACAGCACGTGCCTGGGCACTAGTGACTTAGTCGCGGTGTCCCAGCGGCCGCAAATGGTCCCTGGCCCCTCCCAGTCTTGCCGGGACCAAGACCCTCTTGGGTCCAAGCGACTTTCGAAATGGTCCCTTGCACCTCCCAGCATGCACACAGTTCCCATCGACCCTGCTGCGGTGTCCCAGGGGGTCGCCAAATGGTCCCCTGGCACCTCCCAGGGGCCGCGTCTCCCAGCGACCCAGCAGGGACCCAGCGACTCGCCAAATGATCCCTGGCACCTTCCAGCATGCACACGGGCCCCAGAGACCCCGCCAAGTCCCAGCGGCTTCCCCAATAGTCCATGGCACATCCCAAGCGCCTTACAGACCCCCAGCGACTTTGGGGCTCTCAAATTAACTCACCAAATGGTACCTGGCGCCTCTCCAGCTCGGCAAGACGGGGCCCAGCGACCCCATCGCGGGTCCCAACGCCCTGGCATGGTCCCCGGCACCTTCCCAGCACACGCACGGGCCCCAGCAACCGGCGGGTTCCCAGCGGCTCGCCAAATGGTCCCTAGTACATCCCCAGCGAGCATCCACGGGCCCCAGCGACTTGGCGCTGGGTCAAGAGCAACTTCCCAAATGGTCCTAATGGCCCTTCCCAGTGCTTGCCGGGGACAGAGACCCCTTGGCGTGGTCCGGGCGCTCGCCAAATGGTCCCTGGCACCTCCCAGAACACGATGGGCCCCAGCGACTTCCAGCGTGGGGTCCCAAAAACCTCGGCAAATGGTCCAGGGCACATCCCCATCACGCACAATGGCGCCAGAGACTCCCAGGCGGGGTCCGATTAGCTGGCCAGATGGTCCCTGGCACCTCCCAGAACACGCATGGGCCCCAGCGACTTCCCAGTGGGGTCCCAGAGTGTCGCAAACTGGTCCCTGGCACCTCCCAGCATGCACACAGGGCCCATCGACCCCACGCGGATCCCAGCGGCTCACCAAATGGTCCCTGAACCTTCCCAGTGCACGCCACAGGCCCCAGCTACCAGGGCGTGGAGTCCCAGCGGCTTCCCAAAAGGTCCCTGGCACCTCCCCCAGCTTGCCCACGGAGCAGCGACTTTGTGGGGTCCCAGTGGCTCGCCAAATGGTACCTGGAACCTCACCAGCAGTGCATGGGCCCCAGCAACTTAAGCGGGGTCCCAGCTGCTTGCCAAAAGGTCCCTGCCCCCCCAAATGCGCACGGAGTCCCAGCTGCTCGCCAAATGGTCCTGGCCTTCCCAGGGGGTGCCACCGGGCACAACGACTTCTCGATCCCAGCGGCTGGGTCAAATGGTCCCTGGCGAGTCCCCAGCGCTTCGGGCCCCAGCGAACCGGGCGCTGGGTCCCAGCGGCTCGCAAATGGTACATGGCTCCGCCCCAGCACACCAAGACGGAGGCCCAGCGACCGCCGCGGGGTCCCAGCGGCAAATGATCCCTGGCACCTCCCAGTGCACACACACAGGGCACTGCGACTTTTGTCTGCAGGGTCCAAGAGGCTCCAAATGATCCCCACACCTCCCCAATGCGCCCACGGGGCCCAGCGACCCAGGGGTCCCAGCAGCTCCCAGAATGGTCCCCTGGCACTTCCCCACCGCCACACAGGCCCCAGCTAGCAGGCATGGAGTCCCTTTGGGTCGAATGGCCCTTGGGGTCCCCACCACAAGACACGGGCCCCAGCAACTTCGCCAGACGGGGTCCCAAGCGCTCTCAAACGATCCCTGGCACATCCCCAGCGCGCCAGGCCACAAAACATCGCTAGGGGTCCCAGCAGCTACAAATGGTCCCCGGCCCCTCCCCAGCATGCACACGGGGCCCAGCGACCCCGTGCGGGGTCCCAACGGCTCTTCAAAATGCCCTTGCACATCCCATGCGCATAAAAGGTCCCAGCGACCATCTTGGAGTCCCAGCAGCTCGCCGAATGGTCCCTGGTACATCCCCAGCACAAGCACTGGGCCCAGCGACCAGCGGGGTCCCAGAGGATCACCAATTGGTAACTCCTCCACATCCCCAGGACGCCGCATGGACCCCAGCGGCTCTCCAACTGGTACCTGGCACCTCCCCAGCAGCCATCGGGGACCATGACCCCATACGGGGTCCCAGCAGCTCATGAATGGTCCCTGGCACATCCCCAGCGTGAGCACGGGTCCTAGCGACATCATGAGGCGTCCCAACAGCTCACCAAATGGTCCCCTGGCACCTTCCCAGCACACGCGTACCCCAGCAACTTCGGGGGTTCAGCGACTCGCCAAATGGTCCCTAGTACATCCCCAGCGATCACACTAGCCCCAGCAACTCGCGCGGGGTCCCAGCGGACTCGCCAAATGGTCCCTGGCACATCCCCCAGCACGCACACTGACCCCAGCTACCAGGCGGAGTTCCAGCAGCTCGCAAATTGTTTCCTGGCCCCTCCGCAGCACACACATGGGCCCAGCGACCCCGCAGGTTCCCAGTGGCTTCGCCAAAGAGTCCCAGGCACCTCCCCCGCGTGCACAGGGCAGCGACCTCGGCGAGAACCAGCGTCTCGCCCAAATGGTCCCTGGCCCTCCACAGCACACTCACTGGGCCCAGTGACCCTGGCCGTGTCCCAGAGGCTCGCAAATGGTCCCTGGCACCTCCACAGCGCCAGACTGGACCCAGCCAACTCTTCTCGGGGTCCCAGCTGCTCATCAAATGGTCCTGGCACCTCACCAGCAGTCGCATCGCTCCACAGCGACCCTCGTCGCGGGGTCCCAGCAGCAGCTAGCCAAGTGGTCCCTGGCTCCTACCCGGTCTTGGCGCACAGGTCCCAGCAACCCGAAGCGGGGTCCCAGCTGCTCGCAAAGGGTTCCTGGCGCCTCCCCAGCGTGCGCATTAGGCCCAGTGATTCTGCGCAGGGTCTCAGAGGCTCGCAAATGGTCCCTGGCACCTCCCAGTGCACCGCACAGGTCCCAGCAACCACGCAGCAGGGGTCCCAGCGGCTCGCAAATGGTTCCTGGCCCCTCCCCTGCGCGTACTTGCGGGCCTAGCGACCTCGCGGTTCCCAGTGGCTCTCCAAATGGTCCCTGGCACCTCCCCTACGCGTGCACAGGGCAGCGACTTCGTCTTGAACCAAGCGGCTTGCCAAATGGTCCCTGGCCCCTCCCAGCACGTGCACATGGATGAGTGACTCTGCACAGTGTCCCAGAGGCTGCAAAACTCCTAGCACCTCCCCCCGCGTGCACAGGGGCAGCGACTTCGTCACGAGAACCAAGCGGCTTGCCAAATTGTTCCTGGCTCCTCCCCCAGCTGCACGGGGGCCCAGCAACCAGCGTGGGGTCCCAGTGGCTCACCAAATGTTCCTGGCACCTCCCCCAGCATGCGCACTGGACCCAACGACCCTGTGCAGGTTCCCAGGCTCGTAAATGGTCCCTGGCACCTACCCAGCACGCACACAGGGCCAAGCAACCACGCATGGGGTCCCAGTGGCTCACAAATGGTCCTTGTCACATACCCTGGCGCTCACGGGCCCCAGCGACCTTGCACAGGGTCCGAGGGGCTCGCCAAACTATCCCTGGCGGCTCCCCAATGCGCGCACGGGCCCCAGCGACCCTGCACAGGGTCCCAGCTGCTCAACAAATGGTTCCTGGCACCTCTGGCACACGCACTGGATCCAGCGCCCCCGTGCGAAGTCCCAGCAGTTCGACAAATGGTCTCTGGCACCTCCCCCAGCACCACGGGCCCCAGAGACCCAGTGCGGGTTCGAGCGGCTTGACAAATGGTCCCTGGCACCTCCCTCGGTATGTGCACTTGTCCCAGCGACCCCAAAGCGGGTACCAGCGGCACGCGCAAACAGTCCCTGGCACCTCCACAGCACGCACACAGGGGAAAGTGATGCAGTGTGGGGTCCCAGCGGATCGCCAAACGGTCCCTGGCACCTCCCAGCATGCTCCCAATCCCCACCGTGCCGTCTTGGGGTCCCAGCAGCTCGCTAAACGGTCCCTGTCACCTCCCTAGCGCACTTGACCCTATGACCTTGCACAGGTGTCGGGGGCTCGCAAACTATCCTGGCGGCTCCCCAATGCGCGCACGGGCCCCAGTGACCCGCACAGGGTCCCAGATGCTCGAAAAATTGCCCCTGGCACCTCACCAGCACACGCACTGGCCCCAGCGATCCCATCACCGGGTCCCAGCGGATCGACAAAATGGTCCCTGGCACCTCCCAGCACGCTATCGGGCCCCAGAGACACCGCAGCACGGGTTCCCAGTGGCTCACTAAATGGTCCCTGGCAAACTCCCAGCTCGCCCCAGTCCCCACCGACCCCGTGGGGTCCCAGCAGCTTGCCCTAATGGTCCCCTGGCACCTACTCAGTGCACGCCAGGGCCCAGCAAACTCACGCCAAGGGGTCCCAGCGCTCGCAAATTCTCCTGGCCCATCCCCAGCATGCGCACAGGCCACAGAGATCCAGCGCGGGGGTCACAGCGTCTCGCCAAACGGTCCCTGGCACCACTACAGCAAGCCCTGACTCAGCGCCCCTTGGGTCCGGAGCTTCGCCAAGTTGTCCCTGGCACCTACCCAGCACGCAACTGGGGCCCCAGCGACCCGCAAGGGATCCCAGAGGCTCGCCAATGGTCCCTGGCACCTACCCAGCACGCGACAGGGACCAAGCAACCACGCAGCTGGGTGACAGCGGCTAACCAAACTATCCCCTGGCAGCTCCCCATGCGGCGTCACGGGCCCCAGCGACCCCACAAGGGTACCAGCGGCACTCCAAAAGTCCCTGGCACCTCCACAGCATGCACAAAGGGCAAAGCGGCGCGAGTGTCGGGTCCCAGCGGATCGCCAAGCGGTCCCTGGCACATCCCAGCGGCTCCCAAAACCCACTGACGCATGCAGCGGTCCCAGCAGCTTCGCCAAATGATCCCTGGCACCTACCCAGTGCACGACAGTGCCCAGCAACAACGCTAAAGGGTCACAGCGGATCACCAAACTGTCCCTAGCACCTACCCAGCGCGGTGCAGGGCCCAGCGACACCACGCGGGGTCACAGCGGCTCGTCAAATGGACCCTGGCATATACCAAGCACACGCCGCGGGTCCCTGCGACTCCAGCGTGGTCCCAGCGGCTCGTAAACTATCCTTGGCGGCTCCCCAAGACGGGGTTCTGGTGCGACCCCGCATGGGGTCCCAGCTGCTCGATAAATGGTCCTGGCACCTCCCAAGTGCTCACATGGGCCCCAGAGACCTCAGCAGATTCTGGAGCGGCTTGCCAAATGGTCCCTGGCACCTCCCCGCACGTGCCGCGGGCCCCAGTGACTTTCATGTTGGGTCCCAGCGGCCTCGCCAATCCATCCCTGGCACCTCCCCCAGCGCGGCATGGGTCCCAGAGACCCTGCAGGGGGTCCCAGCTGCTCTTAAATGGTCTCTGGCAACTCCCCAGCATGCACACAGGCTACAGCAACTTTCGTGGGGTACCAGCGCCTCGCCAAACGCCCCTGGCACCTCCCAGGGCACGGACACTAAGCGACCCCATGCGGGGACCCAGCGGCCTGGTATTCCGTCCCCTGCCGCCTCCCCAGCGTCCGCTTCGTTCAGACTGCCACCCACGGGGTCCCATCTGCTGCCACATGGACCTAGGCACCTTCACAGCACATGCATGGGCCCCAGCGACCCGAATGGGGTCCCAGCTGCTCTCCAAATGGTCCCTGGCACCTCCCCCAGCCTCGCCCAGTCCCAAGCGACCCACGTGGGGTCCCAGCGGCTCGCCAAAATGTCCCTGGCACCTCCCCAGCACGCCCACTGGGCCCAACAACCGCACGCCGGTTCCAGCGGTTTGCCAAATGGTCCCTGGCACATCCCCCCCAGCCGGGACCCCATCGACCGCTGGGGGTCCAAACAGCTCGCCAAATGCTCCCTGGCACCTCCCCAGCACGTGCATGGGCACCATCGATCCCGCGCCGGGTCCCAGCCTATCACCAAATGTACCCTGACACCTCCCCAGCACGCGCACTGGGCCCAGCGTCCCCGCGCGGGGTCCCAGCGGCACGCCAAAGGTCCCTGGCACCTCCCCAGCACGCTGTGTCCCAGCCTCGCCAAATGGTCCCTGGCACATCCACAGCATGCGTCGCGCCTTCAGCGACCCCGGGCGAGATCCCAGCAGCTCGCCAAATGGTCCCATGCACCTCCCCAGCACGCCGAACAGCGCCCATCAAACCCCACGCGGGTCGCAGCGGCACACCAAACGGTCCCTGTCATCTCCCCAGCAGGAGCACGGAACCAGCGACCACGCGTGTCCCCAGCGGCACGCCAAATTGTCCCTGGCACCTCCCCAGCACGCACACGGGCCCAGCGACCTGCGCAGGGTCCCAGAGGTTCGCCAAATGGTCCCTAGCACCTCCACAGCATGCGCACGGGCACAGCGACCTCGCGCAGGGTCCCAGAGGTTCGCCAAATGGTCCCTAGCACCTCCACAGCATGCCACGGGCCCAGCGACCTCGCACAGGGTCCCAGAGGTTCGCCAAATGGTCCCTAGCACATCCCCAGCACACACGGGCCCCAACTACTCCATCGGGTTCCCATTGGCTTGCCAATGGTCCCTGGCCCTGCTCGCACGGGCCCCAGCGACCACACGGGTCCAAGCGGCTCACCAAATGGTACCTGGCTCCTCCCCAGCGCACTCCGGGGCCCTGCGACCACATGCGGGTCCCAGCGGCTGGCGAAATGATCCCTGGCACCTCCCAGTGATCGCATTAGCCCCAGCGACCTTGCGCATGGTCACAGGGGCTCGAGAATGATCCCTGGCTCCTCCTCAGCGATCGCATGGGCCCCAGCGACCTCACGCTGGGTCCCAGCGGCTTGTCAAATGCTCCTGGCCCTTCCCTAGCGCGCCCGAGGCCCAGCGACTTTTGGCGCAGGGTCCCATCGGCTCGCCAAATGTCACCTGGCTCCGCCCCAGCGCAACCACGGGGCAGCAGCTTGCCAAATGGGCCCTGGCCCCTCCCGAGTTCGCGCACAGGCCCCAGCAACCCCGCGCAGGTTCCAGCGGCTTACCAAATGGATCCAGGCACCTCCCCATCATGCGCATTGGGACCAGCGACCCCGCACGTGGTCCCAGCGGTTCTCAAATGGTCCCTGGTACCTCCCAAGCGCACGCACTGGGCCCAGTGACCTCGCTGTTGTCCCAGAGGCTCGCCAAATGGTCCCTGGCACCTCCCAGCACGCTCCCATTCCCCACTGACGCAGGCGTGGGGTCCCAGCAGCTCGACAAATCGTCCCTGGCACATCCCCAGCATGCACACGGACCCTAGGGACTTCGCACGGGTTCCCAGCAGCTCTCCAAATGTTCCCTGGCACGTCCCCAGCGGCGCCCTGGACCCAACGACCCTGTCTTGGGTTCCCAGAGGCTCGCCAAATGTTCCCTGGCACCACCCCAGCATGCGACTGGGCAGCGACGACACCAGCGGGGTCCAAGCGGCTCACAAATGGTCCTTGTCACATACCCAGCACGCTCACGGGCCCCAGTGACCTTGCACAGGGACCGAGGGGCTGTAAACTATCCCTGGCGGCTCCCCCCAATGCGCGCCTGGACCCCAGCGACCCCGCACAGGGTCCCAGCTGCTCAACAAATGGTTCCTGGTACCTCACAAGCATACGCACTGGCTCCAGCGACCCCCTAACGGGGTCCCAGCGGCTTCGCCGAATGGTCCCCGCACCTCACCAGCGCAAGCACTGGGCCCAGCGACCCAGCTGGCTCCCAGCGGCTCGCAAATGGTCCCTGGCACATCCCAGCGTGACGCGGGCCCACAACCTCGCGCATGGTCCCAGAGGCTCGCCAAACGGTCCCTGGCACCTCCCAGTGATCGCACGGCCCCAGTGACCTCGAGCAGGGTCCCAGAGGCTTGCCAAATGGTCCCTTTGCATATCCCCAGCGACGCACGGGCCCCAGGGACTTCGCACGGGTTCCCAGCGGCTCCAAATGTTCCCCTGCATGTCCCAGCAAGCCCCTGGTCCCAACGACGCCAAAGCGGTTCCAAGAGGG
Source organism: Huso huso (assembly GCA_036884735.1). Lineage (NCBI taxonomy): Eukaryota > Metazoa > Chordata > Actinopteri > Acipenseriformes > Acipenseridae > Huso > Huso huso. The sequence goes on from JAHFZB010000434.1 coordinate 47,645, forward strand.
TCGCCAAATGGTCCCTGGCACCTACCCAGCGCAGACACAGGGGCCAAGCAACCACGCATGGGGTCGCAGCGCCCGCCAAATGGTCCCTGGCACCTCCCAGCACGCTCCATTACCCACTGACGCAGCGTGGGGTCCCAGCAGCTCGACAAATGGTCCCTGGCACCTACCCAGTGCACGACAGTGCCCAGCATCCACACGCTGGGGTCCCAGTGGCTCACCAAATGTTCCCTGGCACCTCCCAGCATGCGCACTGGGCCCCAGGGACTTCACACGGGTTCCCAACGGCTCCAAATGTTCCCTGGCACGTTCCCAGCGAGCGCCCTGGACCCAACGATCCTGTGCAGTTTCCCAGAGGCTCGCCAAATGGTCCCTGGCACCTACCCACTACGATGTGATAGGTGTTACAGAAGGTGTTACAGAAACTTGGTTGTCTGAGAGTGATGGAGACGAATATAATATCAGTGGGTACACACTGTATAGGAAAGACAGGCAGGACAGAAGAGGCGGAGGGGTAGCGCTATACATAAGAAATAGCCTTGAAGCCCAGGTGTTAAATCAGGACAAAGAAAACAATGCAGAATCAATATGGGTCAGAATAATGGACACAAATTCAAAGGGCATAATAATAGGAGCATGCTATAGACCGCCAAATTCAGACGCTGAGCAAAATAATCTGTTGTACAATGACATTAGAAATGCGTGTAAAAGGAGAAGCCATACTAATGGGGATTTCAACTTCCCCTGTATAAAATGGGAAAACTGATGGGGGGCAATTTAACGACGAAATTGAAATGGTGGAAATGACAAATGACTGCTTCCTAACCCAATTTGTCAAGGCACCGACTAGAGGGGAGGCATGCCTTGATTTAGTCTTTTCAAATAATGAAGACAGAATAACTAAAACAGAGGTCAGAGAGCCATTGTAAACTCAGACCACAACATGGTCTCATTTGAAATATTTTAAAACCCCAAAAGTAATGACTAAAGCTAAGGTTTACAATTTTAGAAAAGCAAACTATGAAGGTATGAAACAGAGACTAAGAAGTAGATTGGAGTAAAATAGAGAAAACATCCACAGAAAAAGGTGGCTGTCTTTAAAAAATGTAGTACTAGAGGCACAAAACAATTACATCCCAAAAGTAGACAAATCTAAATCTAAAACAAAATGGCCAAAATGGTTTAATAGATCAATTAAAAAAATATTCAGCGAAAAAAGGCACTTTACAGAGTTTAAAAGGACCAAAACAAAGCACACAGAAAGAGTACTTGGAACTGCAAACACAAGTCAAAAGGAAGTTAGAAAGGCCAAGAGAGATAGAAATCAATATTGCTAAGGGGGCTAAATCCAATTCCAAAATGTTTTCCAATATTATAACAGCAAGAGAACATTCAAAGAGGAGGTTAAATGTCTAAGAGACACAAATGGCAAAATCATAGATGAAGAAAAAAAAATAGCAAATATATTAAATGATTACTTTTCAGGGTTTTACAAAGGAGGACACAGACAACATGCCCCACATGTCGACCTGTTCCTATCCAATTTAAATAACTTTAGCATAACAGAGGCAGAAGTGTTAAAGGGACCAGGAGCTCTTAAAATAAACAAATCCCCTGGGCCGATGAGATCCTCCCAATAGTACTCAAAGAAATGAAAGAAGTTATTTACAAGTCGCTAACCAAGATCATGCAACAGTCTCTTGACACAGGGTTGTACCGATGGACTGGAAAATAGCAAACGAAT
>JAHFZB010000435.1:0-49161 GCA_036884735.1 Huso huso
AGCTGGTTCTGATACCCAGGACTGGGGTCACACTTCACAGCAAGCTGGTTCTGATACCCAGGACTGGGTCACGCTTCACAGCAAGCTGGTTCTGATACCCAGGACTGGGGTCACGCTTCACAGCAAGCTGGTTCTGATAGCCAGGACTGGGGTCACACTTCACAGCAGGACTGGGTTCTGATACAAACCAGGACTGGGGTCACACTTCACAGCAAGCTGGTTCTGATACCCAGGACTGGGGTCACATTTCACAGCAAGCTGGTTCTGATACCCAGGACTGGGGTCACATCACAACAAGCTGGTTCCAGGACTGGGGTCACACTTCAAGCTGGTTCTGATACAAGGACTGGGGTCACACTTCTGACAAACTGGTTCTGATACCCAGGACTGGGGTCACACTTCACAGCAAGCTGGTTCTGATAGCCAGGACTGGGATCACACTCTGGTTCTGATAGCCAGGACTGGGGTCACACTTCACAGCAAACTGGTTCTGATAGCCAGGACTCCGCCATGCTGCTCACCGGCCATGCGTGCAGAGAATGCGAAGACGATGATGTCATCGAAGGCCCAGGTGTAGTCGGGGTGGGGGGGGTGGAATGCCAGCTCCTGGGACGCCTCCTTGCGCAGGTCGATGAGGAAGGTGGAGTGCACCATGGGAACAGCGAAGCAGCCCCTCCGCTCCCTCTTTCGAATGGGCATGTAGGCTGGAGTGCGCCTGTAGTACCCCTGAGAGGGGTGGAAATACAACACAACACAATACAATACAATACAGTACAATACAATACAATACAATACAATACAATACAATACAATACAATACAATAGAGCCCTGAGAGGAGTTTGAATATTGTACAATACAATAGAAAGGGATCTTTATATAGCGCCCTTCGCCACGGCATCACATCCTGAGCGAGGCCCTGTTTCAAGCCCCCCTCTCCCCAGCATACCTGCGCTGTCATGCCGCACCAGAGTTGGAGTGCGCTGCGGCGGGACTCCAACATGGGAACCACCACCGTCCTGTTCTCAGCGATGAGCTTCCACAAGTGTCGGTTAGTGAGCAGATTGTCACAGTCCAGAAACTGAAACACACACACACACACACACACACACACAGGGGGTCACTGGCGTACACACTGAAAACACACACAGGGAGAGGGGTCAGCATAACCAACACACTGGAAACACACACACACACACACACACACACAGGAGTTGGGTCAGCATGGCCAACACACTGAAAACACACACACACACACACAGGGGAGGGGTCAGCCTAACCAACACACTGAAACACACACACACACACACACACACACACACAGGGAGGGGTCAGCTGAAGCGTACCCAAAACACACACACACACACAGGAGGGGTCAGCATAAAGCACACTAACACACACACACACACACACACACACAGAGAGGGATCAGCATAACCAACACACTGAAACACACACACACACACACACAGGGAGGGGTCAGCATAATAACACACTGAAACACACACACACACACACACACAGGAGGAAGGGGGGGTCAACTGGCGTACACACACACACACACACACACACCGTGTCGGTGACTCACCAGGATGTAGTCGGCCCACATCTCCCGGGCGGCTGTGACCTGGCGCAGTTTCATCACGTGTGCGTGGCTCCAGTGCTTGGGACCCATCTCATCCTCAAACCCTCTCAGGAATCACACACAGAGCTGTACACTGCCCACACACACACACACACACACACACACACACACACACACACAGTGCACTTGGGACACCAGAGCTGCTCATCCACACACACACAGAGCTGCACTGCCACACACACACACAGGAATGCCCACACACACACAGAGCTGCACACTGCCCACACACACACACACACACACACAGGCTGCACACACACACACACACACACTGCACTGCCCACACACACCAGGCTGCACACTGCACACACACACAGAGGCTGCACTGCCCACACACACACACACACACACACTGCACACTGCACACACACACAGAGCTGCACACTGCACACACCACACACACACACACAGGCTGCACACACACACACACACACACACACACACACAGCTGCACACTGCCACACACACAGAACTGCACACACACACACACACACAGCTGTTACACTCACACACACACACACACTGCACAGCAGCCACACACACCTGAATCACACAGTTCCCTTCTGGGCGGCCCCCCTCTGTCACCTGGGCTCCCTTCTGGGCGGGCCCCTCTCCTCCTCCCGGTCTCCACTAGTGATAGAGGCTCTGCACACCGATCAGCCACTCTCGCAGCACCCCGCCGTCGTGTTGTCAGCATTGTGATCCGTCGCCACCCTGTGGTGGGAGGAAAAAAAACAGCATCGGTTATTATACTGAGATCCCTACCACAGCACTCCTAAAAGTAATAAAGACATTTAGTCACATCTATGGGGAAAAGCATCTTCAATTCAGGGATTCCTTTCCATTGGCGTCCGGGGTGCTGGCGTTGGCATGTTTGCAGGAATCCATGTTGAGAAGGTCTTGTGATTCGTGAACCGTGTTATTGGGCGCTGCTTGTGGCAGCCATCTTGAAGGTCTCAAGAAGGGCTTGCGGTTGTGTTTAAAATGATGGGAGTCGTAAATAAAACCAAAACGGATACACAACTGCTGTCAAAACCCTTATGAGGCTTGCCTTGCAGACTGATGCCTTCATATACCCCCAGATTCTGATTCTCAGTAGCTTGAGCTAAAGTACATCCAGATCAGCTTTCATCAGTAACTGAATCTAACAGATCTAATTGAGTTTTCATCACAATTCGACAAGCAACTCGCACCCAGAAAGACAGCGGACGGGGAGACAAACATAACCCCCGAGACTGTGATACACCCAATAAAAGAATGTCCTCACCAAGTTCCATCAAAATGAGGCAAAGCGGTTCTGCAGATGCCCGCCACTCTAAAGCGTACAGTCCCATTCCCAGGGGAACTCCTTCTCCAGCTTTCACTTTGAACCCAGTCACACAGAAGCAGAGCTGGTAAAAGGCCACTCTCAATATTCTCAGGACCGCCATGAGAACTGGCAAGGGCTTGTAACCGATCCCTCCATTACACAATCGGCCGGTCACGCTTGGCTCTGCCTTTCAGAGGTTCCCTTGTGTCTGAGATGTGGTCAGAGTCTCATTCCCAGCTGCCATGCAATCCGGTGATATAGCACTTCATATACAGAATAGGAAACCTGAACTACACCCATACCCAGGCCCTTGAGGCCTTGAGGCGGATGCTGAACCCCTCCTGGACTGGACAGCACCCCTCCCCTCCTGAACTACACCCATACTGAGCCCTTGAGGCGGATCCTGAACCCCTCCTGGACTGGACAGCACCCCTCCCCCTCTGAACTACACCCATACTGAGCCCTTGAGGCGGATCCTGAACCCCTCCTGGACTGGACAGCACCCCTCCCCTCCTGAACTACACCCATCGGATCCTGAACCCCTCCTGGACTGGACAGAACCACCCCTCCTGAACTACACCCATACTGAGCCCCTGAGGCGGATCCTGAACCCCTCCTGGATTGGACAGCACCCCTCCCCCCCCTGAACTACACCCATACTGAGCCCTGAAGCGGATCCTGAACCCCTCCTGGACTGGACAGCACCCCCCCCCTCCTGAACTACACCCATACTGAGCCCTTGAGAGCGGATCCTGAACCCCTCCTGGACTGGACAGCACCCCTCCCCCCTCCTGAACTACACCCATACTGAGCCCTGGATCCTGCCCCTCCTGGACTGGACAGCACCCCCCCCCCCCTGAACTACACCCCTGAGCCCTTGAGGCGGATCCTGAACCCCTCCTGGACTGGACAGAACCCTCCCTCTGAACCACACCCACAGCCTTGAGAGTCGGGAACCCCTCCTGGACTGGACAGCACCCCCCCCTCCAGAAAAATCAAGCCCTTGGCCGCGGATCCTGAACCCCTCCTGGACTGCACCCCTCCCCTCCTGAACTACAATAAAAGCGGATCCTGAACCCCTCCTGGACTGGACAGCACCCTCCCCCTCCTGAACTACACCCATACTGAGTTTGAGAGGCGGATCCTGAACCCCTCCTGGACTGGACAGAATGAACTACACCCATACTGAGCCCTTGAGGCGGATCCTGAACCCCTCCTGGACTGGACAGAACCCCTCCCCCTCCTGAACTACACCCCATACTGAGCCCTTGAGGCCGGATCCTGAACCCTCCAACTCCCCAGCACCCCTCCCCTCTCTACTACATACTGAGCCCTTGAGGTGGGATGAACCCCTCCTGGATTGGACAGCACCCCTGTGAACTACACCCATACAGGAGCGGATCCTGAAGGTGTACTGAACTACACCCCATACTGAGGCCCTTGAGGCGGATCCTGAACCCCTCCTGGATTGGACAGCACCCCTCCCCTCCTGAACTACACCCATACTGAGCCCTTGGCCGGATCCTGAACCCCTCCTGGACTGGACATGCTTCAGCATCTCACTGGAAACGAATTACAGCTCAATGCCAAGAGTGGTTTGTGCAACAAAAAAATGTGCCTTGGATAAAAAGCGTGCCTTCTGTTTGTCTTTCCAAACCGTGCTGTGCCAGCATTGAATAATGCATTAAAAACCGCCACAATCCCCAGATCAGTCTACCGAGCACCGTGGGATGAACTTGGAGATGGAATGTTACAGGGAGAGAAGGTGTACAAAGTGTTACGATCAGTCGAAAAATTCACTTGTTTTAATGCGGCTCCTTCAGCATCTCATTGTACTTTATGACAGCTTGATGTTTAAAAACATGAAGGAACGTTGTCTCAAAAAGTACAAGCTTTTAATATTAAAACAGCTGATCATTTACATGAATACCCAATTTCACTGAGACACACACTGAGAGAGACGCACACACTGAAGAGAGACGCACACACACACATCCTGCATTACTGCCACAGCAGCTTGTTTCTAGAGCAGGATCTTGTGAAGCCACGCAGCTCCTGTTCCCACGACTCTGCAAGCTAAACCAGCAACGTGGACAAAGTCATCAAAACAGGAGCGGAACTGCCTGGCGGTGCAGCGGCACACTGAAACCACGAACGCACTGAGACAGTCCAAATCCTACACCCAGCCAACAGAAACATGGATCACATTACAACTACAGTACTGACAAGCCATTCATGCGGTGCGTCTGTTCAGTGGTTTGGTATCTTTATCTAGCCTGTGCTCAATGTATGGTGCTGGCGTTATCTACATGGTGGTGGAAGCATAAGATTCAAAAGCAGGATCTTTTCTCCTGGGGAGGCATGTTGAAATCTCGGGACATCTTCCTCAAAACCGAGATGATCCATGGAAAACAAGGAGATGTGTCTACTCTCAGAGTTCAGCTGGCACACCAGAGTGTAACTATAAAGCTGTCCCCCTCCACAACAACAAAAAACCTCTCTGAACACATGGTATTTCTTACATCCAGTAGGGGGCAGAGTGTTGCAGGGGGACAGGTTAGTGGTTACACTGGCTGAACTTGGAGAGGAGGCCACAGGGGTGCTTTAAAGAGGAAGCGATTGCAACGGGGAGCTCATCTTTGTATCCAGATGTTCTGTCTATAAATAAAACAAGGCAGTGTGAGTGAAAGAAACAGGAACTGTTCTAGCTGACAGGAAGTGTGCAGAGCAGAGTAAACATCTCCATCTCAACACAGCAGCTCTGAGCTTCCCTTCTTAAAACAGACACGAAATGAAAGCAGCTGACAGACCCAGTACTGAGACTCTCAATAACTGAAGACTGACAAGATAAGCAGATCCCCTGGATACACACAGGGATGCTGTGTGTCAGCCATCCTCCCTCCCTCCCTCTCTCTCTGCAGATCTCTCACCCTGCTGTCGACACACTGCAGCCCCAGCACATCGCATTGGCACCCAGGCGCCAGGCGGAGCTCAGAGAACCCATGACCGACCCCCGCCAGCCTCCAGGGCACACAGACCGTCTCACACAGAAACTCACAGCATTCCCAGGAAGAGCCAAGGCAAACAGACAAGGCCTTTATCTGTGTGAAACTAGGAGAAACTGTGTCAGAGCAACGTTACCACCATCATCTGAGCAAATCTAGAGGAAAGCACAAAGCTGACTTCCTTTAGGGTGCAAAGGTTAAAAAAAAACTGTATAGATCACAAGCCGTACATTCCAGGAGCCTTCAGAATATGCATACATTATATATATGTGTGTGAATGACTGACTGCATGTAAAGAGAAGCCACAGAAAGCACAGTGATGCTCTGTTCATATCTAGAATGGGATTGTCTCTTTGCAATCCACAGTTACCTCGACTCACCCCTCAGGCCTCTCCACATGTGCAAGCTTGCAGTCTAAATGGATCACTCTGTAAGCGAGGAAACAGCACAACATCCCACTGAGATGTGAAAGCTGCTGCAGGCGAGACACGGCCTGCCGCTGAAGCACAAAAAGAATGCAATGGGGCTGAACTGTCATTTGCACAATATTTTGAATTCTTTTTTTGCCCTTGTCGTTTCAAAGCGGTTTCTTCTTCAAATCCATTTGAGATCGACTCAAGCATCACCAGGAGGAGACTGACCACTTGGATGACCAGATCCAACCCGCCAGTACATTTGAAACCCTGTTTCGTGCTCCTAAAAAAAAAAAGAAAGCTGGCATGATTTTTTTTTGTGGGACACACATCTCCGTTGCACCTTCAAAAGGTTCCTGCCTGGGTATGTCCCCATACCTATTTAATGCCTATTTCCTCAATGTCAGCTACACTGGATACTGGGCAGCACAGGGTTAAGACAGACTGTGTGCGGTTTGATGAAATCGCATGTTGTGTTGCAGTTAAAACTCACTAGAATGGTCCAGATAGAACAGGAAGTGAAGCGCAGTCTGTGTCGGGAGCAACACATTCATAATGCTCCAATAGCATTCCTTTGAACTGAGATACAGATCTGTAGCTAAACACACAGAGCGCTGTTCATCAGTTCAGCATGCAGACTGGCTCTGACCAGAAGAGCTGCCTGTAATCTTTTATTTCAGCACCTGTCCAGGGCTACATGATGCAGAACAAGATCAAATGGCGATTAAATGACGCACAAAAACGTAATTAGACATGTATCCATAGCAACTACAAAAGACATGTATTCTTCATTCAAGAACTATCTGGTGAGCTACGATGTGATTCTGGACAAATGATGCATACTTCTGTGACATCGTTCAAAGCATCCACTTAAGCGATGGCCAGGTTTTCTGTGGACTTGCCGGCTGCCGGTGAAACAATTTAACCTGCCGGATTTTTCTTGTTTTTTTTTTATGTGGAGGAAAGGTTCGCGTTGCTATCACACCACACGGGATATCTAATGTTAGACGTTGAAAATACAGCAGCTGTCTTGTTTATCCACCAACGCGCAAGCGCACCGCGGCAACATGTGGGTGACTTCCGCCAGCCGGCTAGACAGTATACCGCAGAGATAAGAGCTTATCTGTCCAGCACTTCTTAAAGATGAATTACAAACAGCTATTACTGAACATAAATCACTGTTGCCTCATAAGGTCATGTTGAAAACGCTGGGTTCCTGCTTCGCGTTAACCCCATTCAGCTACACAAGGAATCGAGCGCTTGCGGTTCAAACGGGTTCCACTTCAAAGAGATTGGAGAAACGACTCGAGTATCACGAGGAGGAATCGGACCATTTGGAGGACTAGATCAAAGCTGTTTCGTGCACCTCTTTGCAAAAATAAGAACGTTCCTGTACTTAAGGGTTAAACAGGATTTGTTTTAGTCCATTACTGTACAATTTCCTTGTCAGCAACAGCAACGACCCGCACTGCAGTAAAGCTTAAAATAAGAAACTAAAGGGCTGTTACATCACCCCTTATCTGTGGGTATCCCAGGGTACCCGAAAAAATGTGTGGTTGATGCAATCCAGGGGGGGACTCTCATGTACTGCAAAAGTCAAGCAGACAAACGTTTCATCGAATGCCTTCCTTCATCAGTGTAAACCACGTGGAAAACTAATCAAATAATATCCAACGTTTCAGCCAAATGTCTGAAGCAGTTAAAAAGCTCCTTGGTGTGAAAATAACTAGCGCCTTTGTATAAGCTGCCAGTGCCGAGAGGAAAGCGCTCTTTCGCGCTGCCTCCCGGTACACACACGGTCCATTCACGACCGGGGTTGAAACCAAACTGTGAGACTCACTGCACTGCGAGTGAAAAGAAATCAGTCTTGAACGATGCTGCAGCGAAATGAATACCGACTGGTCAGAGTGCCACGGCTTACGTACGAAAAAACTGCTTTCCACGTTTATATTAACTGTGTAATATATACATGTCATTTTTTTCCACTCTATAATGAATGTGTCTGCAGTGCGGCCGCAGCTGTGTGAAATAGCGAACTGTTCCTGTAAGTGATTCCTCAGCAGCCAGTTAAACCAATTCAAAAACTGGCCAGCATTGCCAATAACAGAGACTGCGAAAATAATACATTCCGACCTGGCATTATCACCGGCCTGCTTTAAACACACACACACACAGAGCAGAACCCGCCACACGGCGTCATTCATGAAATATGAACGCAAAAGCGAATTAAGCGTGTGTGTGTACACTATACTCTAAAAAACACAGCAAAGAGAGTCTGCATGATAATATACTTTACTGTACAAGACAACAACGTGTTAATCTAGTAAAAACACAATAAAACAGCTCCCCGTGTTTATTAATGTGTAGGATTCTTCGATGGAAAACGCACAGCCCTCTGAATTACTTATAGGAATACGTCACCGTAGCTCCAGGAGCGCATGTGTTTGAACACCGAGCTCTGTTAAAAGCAGCGACACGCGGGCGGGTTTCTCTGCTTTTAATTGGGACTCCAGTATTGTGACTTGCTGGCTAATGGAAACGCGGCATCCGAGGCGTGACAGTGGGACCCATCCCAATCCATCAAGTTAGTGCATCCTAAAAAATACACCAAATTCTCTTCGGAGCGCGGAATTGTATTTATATTGCAACTACCACTAGACGGGTATGAAACGCGTCTCTGTTTTGAGCTGCACAGAACCCCAGTCTTAATATCCATGAGATACCGCGCTGCATATCATATTACTGAGTTTCCTTCTGCTAAAAGACAACAGTGTATTCTGCATTTGGCTACAATTTTACAGTAAACTGCGCGAATTCGTATTTTTAGTTTTTTTGTTGTTACTTTGTTACCCGTTCGAATATTCTTTTAATTTTGCTACAGCTATTTAGTTATTTTCTACTTTTATTTACAAACAGTTGGTTACTGCACTTCTTTATAATGTAAATAATACATTCACCGTAAAGCAGGTATGCCCCGTTATTATTCATCGGCCTTATAGCCAGCTACACAGCAGCATGTATCAGTCATACACTTCAGTCCAGCGCTTACTGGAACAGGCTACCGCAGAAAATAATAGCACGGATACTTTGTAGTGAGAACCTCAGCGTTTTCTGAATACAAAGCAAACGCGTCCCAAACAGTAAATCAAACTGCATTACGGGGGGAACCTATGAAAAAATCTATATGTTGTCGGTTGCTAGTGGCAATTGCTGTTTTGGCGACTACTACCATAGAAAAACAAATGCAAAGTTTGTGTGTAGTTTTTAAATTATTAAATGGCAAAGATTGTGTCTGTTTTTTAAATTATTAAATGGCAAAGTTTGTGTCTTTTTTAAATTATTAAATGGCAAAGTTTGTGTCTAGTTTTTAAAGTATTATTGCAATTATTTTGCTTTACTTTTTTTAATCCAGCAGAATTGTTTTGCTTTTTTTGGTTCGTTGTTTTACTTCACGTAGTAAAACGAATCTTACCAGAGCGCGATGCGGTCCTTCGGGAAATTGAGGTTCTCGATGCTACTTAGGAAGTAAGGGGGCAGTGAGCCGAGTTGCGGCAGAGGAGAGCGAGCATAGTCCGGGGAGCGAGCAGCGGCGACTCGGGACTCCAGCGCTCCTCGGGAAGTATCCACGGGCTGGCCCGGGCTTTAGCAACAGAGAGAGCAGGCAGAGAAGCAGCCGGGACATCGCTATCGGTGACTGGGGTAATGCCAGCAGCGGTACACAAATCAAACGAGAAAAAATAGAAAAAAAAAAAAAAGTCTCTTGATTAACTGCCCACCAACAGAAATGCAGACACAACCTCCTGGCTCAGCAAGGCTGAATCATTTACCGCCCGCCGACAGAAAATGCTAATGTACATTAAAGGGAATTTGACCATTAAAGGACACGTTCTGATTTGTAAATCAGGCGTGTGGACGTGGTGATCGCCGACAAAAATCCAGGCTGGTTTTAAAGGGTATAATTATTGAAGCTGAGCGAACCGCATACGTTTCCATAGCAATCAGTTAAAGGGCATGTAGCCTCCCCGAAATTAAATTGTAGTCCATTTCTGTTGCTGGGTATAGTTTGCACTGATTAAAGTTAAGTTGTAGTTGCAGTAATACAAACATTTAGTGACTAGCCTTAAAAACTTTACTGGGGATGGTAAAAGCACCGAGCAGATGAACCAGCCCCTTCTCAAAGTTTACTGCTTTTTTATATACCCCTGGGAAAAGCACAGCACTGTAAACAAAACAGAGACTGGATGTAATTCAGCATCTCTAAGGACATGTCAGAAAAGGGGATGTTTTTAGTCTTGCACGAATCTAGAGAGAGACGTTTCTTCAATTGTGACGACACTTGGTTTGGACATTTCTCGCGTTAGTGATTGAGTGGTTCATTATCTGCTCTGTGTTTTACTACACTGTGCTGTGCTTTCACCAGGGGCGTGATATCCAAGCAGTAAACTTTGAGAAGTAGTGAATCTGCCCCAGGTTAGTGAGAAGAAAGCCCCCCCTTTAAGGCAGCCTGTCCTCACTCTCGGAATGTGCCAGAACGTCCCTTGAGTTGGAACAGGAAGTGGGAGGCAGGAGAAGTAACGAGACCCCGCCCACATCACAGAGCGGAGACATTAAAGGGACAGGCAGACGTGGGGGGGATATTAAAGTGAAATACAAATACAATAGACTTAAAAATATCATAGAAAAGGGTGGGGAGAGAGAGAGGTGGATAGGGATGGAGGGTGAGAGGAAGGAGAAGGAGCGATAAAAACGCAAGGGTACAGTGAGACAGAACAAAAAGGGGCCCTATTTAAAGGACTCTAGAAATCTTCATTTAAATGTACAGAGCTGCGCATTCTCCCGCTGTCACCCGTGACTACAAACCTCTCAATGCTAGTCTACATGTATTATACTAACTGAACAGACTGACACTGCATTGGAGACGTTTGTTTTCGTGTGCTCCGTGCTGTCCTGGGTGTGGTCGACAGAACAGATCTGGAATGTGAATCTTTTGGGGGCTGGGGGCTCGTGCTGTGTTTAGCGGGTTACACAGCTGTGGAGGGGGGAGGTGGGTCTGGAGCTTTAAGAAAGCCGCTTTGCATTTCATTCTCGTAGTTTTTTTTTTCCTGTCCCCTTTAGTTTGTACGATGCTCTGATAATTCTGTCGAGGTGCTTTGCCTGTGACTTCAGGAGCTGCTCTTCAGTTCTGCATGTTGACCAATGCCATGTCTGACACACAGAAAAGAGCAGGCTAGGGCAGCCTGACACACAGAAAGTGCAGGCTAGGGGCAGTGGTGACACACAGAAAGAGCAGGCAGGGCAGTGGTGACACACAGAAAGAGCAGGCTAGGGGCAATTACTGACACACAGAAAAGAGCAGGCTGGTGACACACAGAAAAGGCAGGCTAGGACACACAGACACACAGAAAAGAGCAGGCAGGGGCAATTGGTAGCAGGCTAGGGGCAATTAGTGACACACAGAAAGAGCAGGCTAGGGCATTACTGACACAGAAAAGAGCAGGCAGGGCAATTACTGACACAGGCTAAGGGCAGAAAGAGCAGGCTAAGGGCAGTACTGACAGAAAGAGCAGGCTGGGGGGCGGTACTGACACACAGACAGGGACACACACCCTGGGAAAACACCCTGGAGCTGAGGCGTGTGTCCTTCCATGAAGAGCACAAGCTGTTTATTAGGGGCAGTCAGAGAGTGTCGACAGAAATGAAAAGGGAAGTGGTTTGATTTGAAAGCAGCTGATTTCTAAGGCGTTCACCCGGCCCTCAGTGTGGAGCCCACTTTTCGCTGGCTTTGACCCCAGCACAGAGGCACTGTCTGTCCGCATTGCCATCGGAGAGCATTTGAGAAGGTAGGCTGTGGTACAGCTCGGTCCCATTCTTTATCTTTCAGTCCATTTAAGAACGCGTTACAGTGGAAAGGTCACAATATCACATCTCAAGACAAAGAAGCAACAAATAAATCTAATAAAACATTGCTTGACCACACAGGCCTGCGAGCAAGACGGCAGCCAGCTAGTAGATAAAACATGATAAGAACTGTTAGAACAACGGAATTCATCACCCATTCCGAATTGCTGCAGGTTCCAGTTCCACAGACAGGTCTGACGTGACGTCATCCACAGTGTCTTTGTGACTGGAAGCGCCAGCACCATCTAGTGCAGAGTTCTGAATAGGGAATGGGAGTGAATAAAGGGATTGAGGCTCTGTAAGAGATTGGTACTGATGCTTCTTATCTCTCTGGTGTTCCCTCCCCTGCACAGATCGTGTGTGTGTGTGTGTGTGTGTGTGTGTGTGTGTGTGTGTCCCTGCGACAGGTAGCTGTGTGTGTGTGTGTGTGTGTGTGTGTGTGTGTGTGTGTGTTTTAGATGTGTGACAGGTTAGTGTTTGTTTTATTATTATTTTCTGTTGTGTTTTTATTAAAATAAGAACCCTTGGATTCCCTTCTTTACACCCCGTACTGTATAGTGTTCACTGCAGTTTGCACTTTGCTGATTCAGATAACTATTTCAGCTCATCTTAATAATGATGATGACTACGTGTCAATTGAAATTGGAACTCTTTGCTGCTCTGAGGTGAATCGAATAATAATCGTGGTCTTCTAAAGGGAGCTTGAACACTGTGCTGCTGCTACTTTTAAACATAATGTCCAGTAATTATTATTATTTATTACTTAGCAGACTTACAATTGTTACAAGATATCACATTATTTTTTTACATACAATTACATTATTTTTTACATACAATTACCCATTTATACAGTTGGGTTTTTACTGGAGCAATCTAGGTAAAAGTACCTTGCTCAAAGGGTACAGCAGCAGTGTTCCCCACCTGGGATTGAACCCCGACCCTCGGTCAGGAGTCCAGAGCCCTAACCACTACTCCACAATGCTGCCCTAATTAAACGTCTATTGATTCTGTATGTATCGCTGGTGTGTCTACATAGTAAAAATCTCTGTGTCTTAAATCTTAAACCCATTTTGGACTTTCTGTCCTGTCCCACACACCACCATATCAAAACTGCCTGCTCCCTCCTTCTCAGTTCCTTTGGTCGTGTCTCCTCAATAGTTTTCCCAGAGTTCTCTGCTGTTTCCATTGCCAATCCATTATCCAACTGGTTCTCCAGCTCCACTTAGCCACCCTGGTGCTGCTTTCCAAAAACAACATGGTCACGTGACTCGGGATCCAGAGATGGACCTCCACCTCCGTTTTGCAAATCAAAGCCATGGTTCATCAATTCAGGAGGTTGATCATCTCTGATTTCCATAGGAACCTGGTGGACCTTTTCAACCCTCCCAAAGATTCCTCATCCTCAAGGCACAAGCTGGGTCCAAGATAAAGGCATCTCCACTAGGTTCCTGACCCTTTAACCTGCTCTCCTCAAAATTCTGATGTTCACCTCCGTCTTCTATTGTTTCAGGCGTCCCTCCTTCTTCCATAGCAACACGGCGACTCTCTTTGATGGTTAGTTCTGGTGTGTCAGTGTGGTTGCCACCAAGAGCCTGCTGGGGTTTATAAAACAGCTCTCTCGTGTCTGCAATGCTGGTGAACTCAAGCACTGAAGATCACCTGCATGGAGTCTGGTGGTCTGGTCTTCGATGTGTGAGAAGCTTCCTGTTGCATTGTTCTGGTCTGTCTTCAAAAAGACACGTGCATTTTCACTATCTGGATCTGAGATTAGTCGATCCAGATAGATAGATCCATGTTGGCTCGTGGGTCTTTCTGTCTTCAAGACTGATGTTGACCCGGTGCAAGTTTTTGGGAAGCCTCCTCAGCTTGATCACAGCTCTTTTGCTCTCCTAGATCCTCCCCAGGGTTTTGGGTATGTTGTCATAGGACCCAGTACTGGAGTCTGAAAGGTGATTGGACGATCCTCTCCAGGCAGTGGTCAGCTGGTTGTCCAATTTGTCGGTGCTGTCAGGTATACAGGTCAGAACTGCCAATCAGAAAAGGGCACAGTGAGTAAAGCTGCAATCTCATTGGCTGACTCAAAGGGGTTTATATAGCTTTTATGCAAACAGAATTTTAAGTGGTTGTAGCTACCAATATCATTCTATAAATGTATAGAGACCACAATTGAAAAACACTTTTTAAGGAGGTCAAATAAATCGTTGATTCTGCACGCCCGATGCCTTCCTTATTAGGCAGCGGCGCCTTACCTTCATTGATCTCTTTCATTAGAGCCTGCACCTGCAGCGTCTTCATAGATATTCTCGATGTGAATCACTGTGCTGTAATCTGCAAACACCATCTCTTCATACTGCGCCAGCCCCTGCCCGCCAAGCAAACACACTGATTAAGAACAGGGATTCTGCTGGGGGTTTTCAAAGGGCTATAGAACAGATTGTAGTGTTAATAACAAAACCAATGTGATACTCCCCTCCCCTCTCCCCTCTCTCCTCTCTCCAGTCTCTCCTCTCTCCCCCTCTCCCCTCTCCTCTCTTCCCTCTCTCCTCCCCCTCTCCCCCTCCCCTCTCACCAGTTTGCAGCTGGGCTCCAGCTCTCTCAACAGGACCGGCTGAGCAATCAGAAGCAGGGCCTCCTGGGAACAGGGTCTCAGCCAGCCTGCAGTCATGATCCAGCTTCTGAGAACACAGACCCACAAACAAACCGGCCAGTCAACAAAGCCTTTCTTCAATGCACATTAAAGTTCAACTATGGGATGGGATATAACAGTTATCCAAACTGTCATCAAAGTCCAGTTTACCTACGACCAGCGTAATGTAATCTTTATCCTGTTAAACGCAATTGCATCAGCAGCTGTGCTAGGAGAGAAGCCGCGTTTAACAGCAACCGAAAAGGACGCTACCTTTGCCACTCTGCCGCGGACCCTGTGCAGAGTGCGAGAGAGCTGGGAGGGGCTCCGGGACTCACTCAGCTGCTGACAGAGAAGACTTCTGAACGTGTAGACTGCACTGTCCAGGAGCTGGAGAGGAGAGGGAGGGAGAGGAGAGGGGAGAGGAGGGAGGACAGAGAGGAGGGAGGAGAGGAAGAGACAGAGGGGAGAGGGGGGAGAGGAGAGGGAAAGGAGGAGAGGAGAGGAGATGGGAGGGGAGGAGAGGCAAAGGAGAGAGGGAGAGGGAGAAGGAGAGGAGAGGGAGAGGAGAGGAGGAGAAGAGAGAGGAGAGGAGAGAGAGGGAGAAGGAGAGGAAAGGGAGCGGAGAGGAGAGGGAGGGAGAGAGGGAGGGAGAGAGGGAGAGAGGGGAGGAGGAGGAGAGGGAAAGGAGAGAAAGGGAGAGGAGGAGAAGAGAGAGGAGAGAGAGAGAGAGGGAGGAGAGGAAAGGAGCAGAGGAGAGGGGGAGGAGAGAGGGGAGGAGGAGAGAGGGGGAGGAGAGGGAAAGGAGAGGAGAGGAGAGGAAAGGAGGGAAGGAGAGGGAGAGGAGAGAGAGAAGAGGAGAGAGAGGAGAGGAGAGGGAGAGGAGAGAGAGAGGGAAAGGGAGAGACTAGCAATCAGTGTCATCAAGTATTTCAAGATCCACAGTTACAATAACTATGCAGTGATGAACATCAAAAAGGGTGTCAGCCTAAAAATAAAAAAAATATCTGTTCTAATATACTTGAAACATACTATATAACACTTAACATTGGTGATGTGGGGTGCGGGTGGCACAGTGTTCTCAGTGTGCTCATTCGTCAACCCCCCCAGAGTGTCCCATTACCTGCTGCAGTGTGTTCTGGGCCCGCAGGGGGTGATCGGCGCCCCCTCCCCCCAGCCACTCCGTGGGACCCCAACCTCTCTGCAAGGAGTTCCAGCAGCTCAAAGCTCTGTCCACTGCTGAGCTGAGACAGGGGGGCAGCCAGCTGGACAGACGAGAACCATCCAGCCAGTTAATGAGAACAGAGAGCTGGTCTCACAGAACAAACACACGTGTGCCAGAGCGCCGGAGTGGGGAGCTGGGCTGCTATACCTGCTTCCTGTTCAGTTCAGGACTCCTTTTAAAATCCTGCTTACTACTTAGAAACAGGAACCGCTGGCACCTTCGCATCACACTGCGAGATCAGCGAAGTCGTGTTTCTGCGACAGCGGTGGCACAGTGTAGTGTAGTATAGTATAGTATATTATAGTATAGTACAGTACAGTATAGTATAGTATAGTATAGTATAGTATAGTAGAATGGCTTTATTTCATGTTATGTTTCAGTTCAAATGGATTCCAGTGATACCATGTACAATATATTGTCCCTCTCAGGCTCTCCTGTGGTAATAAAATGGAAGCCCCACCTCCTCGCTGATTGGCCAGCGCCCAGTTCTGATGATGTCATCGCAGGCGTCTGTGAACAGCTGTCTGATGCCGGTGAAGCCGGATCTCAGGGGCAGGGCTAATTTCTGAAGGACCAGTAGGGGGCGAAGGGAGACTGGCGTGTCACACCCGCTCAATCACTGCAGACATGTGATCTGTGACACACAGACATGTGACCTCGTGTTAGCCGTCCCTTTCGTTCCAGTATAATTAGCAGTTCCTTCAAATTCCTTTAGAAAGGTTGAAGTATCCCATTTAAGACCCTTAATGGTTTTAAAAAGACTTTGTCTTATGTACCTTGGTAAAAGGGTAAAAGCATAGCAATGTGTAATAAAGCCCAGTGAAAGCATGGTGAAGCATAGGTAAGCATTGTAGAGCCCAGAAAAAAACATGCATGGTAAAACTGAACACCTTTATAAGGGTAGAAGCAGTAAAAATCCACTGCCCCCCCCCCCTCACCACCACCCCCCCTCACCTGCCAGCCTGCCTGCAATGTCTTCCTGCAGCTCAACGATCTGGTCCAGGTTGGGGCGAATCCTCCCGACCAGCAGGGGGAGCTGCAGAGTGTCCTGTTCCTTCAGAACCCTCAGCTCCACAGAGACCTGCTGACTCACCCGGCTATGCACCTCCCAGACCAGCTGTGGAGACACACAAACACACACACCCCCCCCATCAACAGAGCAGCGACTCAGTGTGTGTGTGTGAGAGAGAGAGAGAGCGTCTAGCAGGGGGCGCTGCAGATCCAGAGAGATCTGCTATAACTCTCCATGCTGTACAGCTCAGTACAGCCTAACTGCCTGCTGCCTGTGTGCCATTATGGAAGTCTACATTATAGGGCTGTGCCTCTGTCTGCCTCCATTTCATAAGATAGGAGAGAAGCAGCATGACAGTAACCTGCTGGATCACTGTATGGCAGCAGTCTGTTGGGCTGTATGATCAGGAGGGGGTGTTGGGGGTTCTCACCTGTATCCAGGTGCTGCTCCTCCTCCCCTGGGACACTCGCAGCTGGGGGAACACCTGGGTCCTCAGCCAGGGCAGCAGATCCTCCATAACCAGGTTACTGAGAACCTGAAGGGACAGCGGACAGACAGAGCCCAGGTCAGGGAGCTGAGGACTGGGGAGGAATCAGGGAGATGGGGCTTCTCTCCTCAGAGAGCCACACATGGCTACGTGGCTTACTAAACGCATCATGCTATGTAGAAAACTGTAACAAACCATGTACAGGCACTCACCTCCTCCTCTGAGCCCAATGTCAGGACCCCGCTCCCATAGCTGCCCTTCTCCTGCCTGTAAAAGCGGACAGCCTCCAAGAGGGCCTTGGCTTCGTAGCTGTGTCTCCTCTGCAGCGCTGCGACAGAGAGGTTCAAACAGGGGAGAATCACTGGGTTTACTGGGCCTACAGACGTGCTCAAATTTGTTGGTACCCTTACAGCTCATTGAAATAATGCTTCATTCCTCCTGAAAAGTGATGAAATTAAAAGCTATTTTATCATGTATACTTGCATGCCTTTGGTATGTCATAGAATAAAGCAAAGAAGCTGTGAAAAGAGATGAATTATTGCTTATTCTACAAAGATATTCTAAAATGGCCTGGACACATTTGTTGGTACCCCTTAGAAAAGATAATAAATAATTGGATTATAGTGATATTTCAAACTAATTAGTTTCTTTAATTAGTATCACACATGTCTCCAATCTTGTAATCAGTCATTCAGCCTATTTAAATGGAGAAAAGTAGTCACTGTGCTGTTTGGTATCATTGTGTGCACCACACTGAACATGGACCAGAGAAAGCAAAGGAGAGAGTTGTCTGAGGAGATCAGAAAGAAAATAATAGACAAGCATGGTAAAGGTAAAGGCTACAAGACCATCTCCAAGCAGCTTGATGTTCCTGTGACAACAGTTGCAAATATTATTAAGAAGTTTAAGGTCCATGGAACTGTAGCCAACCTCCTGGGTGCGGCCGCAAGAGGAAAATCGACCCCAGATTGAACAGAAGGATAGTGCGAATGGTAGAAAAAGAACCAAGGATAACTGCCAAAGAGATACAAGCTGAACTCCAAGGTGAAGGTCGTCAGTTTCTGATTGCACCATCCGTCGCTTTTTGAGCGAAAGTGGGCTCCATGGAAGAAGACCCAGGAGGACTCCACTTTTGAAAGAAAAACATAAAAAGCCAGACTGGAATTTGCTAAAATGCATATTGACAAGCCACAATCCTTCTGGGAGAATGTCCTTTGGACAGATGAGTCAAAACTGGAGCTTTTTGGCAAGTCACATCAGCTCTATGTTCACAGACGAAAAAATGAAGCTTTCAAAGAAAAGAACACCATACCTACAGTGAAACATGGAGGAGGCTCGGTTATGTTTTGGGGCTGCTTTGCTGCGCCAGGCACAGGGTGCCTTGAATCTGTGCAGGACACAATGAAATCTCAAGACTATCAAGGCATTCTGGAGGGAAACGTACTGCCCAGTGTCAGAAAGCTCTGTCTCAGTCGCAGGTCATGGGTCCTCCAACAGGATAATGACCCAAAACACACAGCTAAAAGCACCCAAGAATGGATAAGAACAAAACATTGGACTATTCTGAAGTGGCCTTCTATGAGTCCTGATCTGAATCCTATCGAACATCTATGGAAAGAGCTGAAACTTGCAGTCTGGAGAAGGCACCCATCAAACCTGAGACAGCTGGAGCAGTTTGCTCAGGAAGAGTGGGCCAAACTACCTGTTAACAGGTGCAGAAGTCTCATTGAGAGCTACAGAAAACGTTTGATTGCAGTGATTGCCTCTAAAGGTTGTGCAACAAAATATTAGGTTAGCGGTCCC
The DNA here is from genome assembly GCA_036884735.1 of Huso huso. NCBI lineage: Eukaryota > Metazoa > Chordata > Actinopteri > Acipenseriformes > Acipenseridae > Huso > Huso huso. Next base: position 19,422 of record JAHFZB010000435.1, read on the forward strand.
ATCATTTTTGTCCATGCCATTTTCATTTGTTTTATTATTTACAATATTATGTTGAATAAAAAATCAAAAGCAAAGTCTGATTTCTGTTAAATATGGAATAAACAATGGTGGATGCCAATTACTTTTGTTAGTTTCAAGTTATTTCAGAGAAAATTGTGCATTCTTCGTTTTTTGTGGAGGGGTACCAACAAATTTGAGCACGTCTGTATTCATTGCCATGGGACATAAAAATACATTCAAATGTGTCAGGGTCCCCGAGGGTCTCCCCTGGTAAAGGCACGGCTGCGTGGTGTGCAGGGGGGAGTCACACAGTCAGGGGAGCGCAGGTTCCTGTCTATGTGAAGTTGTCAGTCTTTGCTGGGCATTCCACAGGAAGGGAACACAATTGGACTTTCTACACTGGGTAGAAAAACAGGGGCACCCAGACAGACAGACATGGTCCAATTACTGTCAATATCAGCAAGTTTAATCTCAATCAGATTGGCGTTTCTCTGGTCACTTTCACAATCCTCTCTCTGTATCCTTTCAATGCCTACCTGAGCTGTGGTGCCTTACTGCGCTGCCCAGCACTCTGTGCCACCCGCGCTGGTCCTCTCTGGAGCGGGCACATACACACACCGGGGCGCAGTAGGGGTGCAGGAGGAAGACGGGGAACTCAGAGGGGCAAAGGGGCAACTCACCACCCCCTGGAGAGACAATACAAACAGACAGGGACTCAGAGAGGCAATGCACGGACACGGACTGTGGCTCTGTACTGAGGGGCAGTGGGTGGAATGGGACCCCAGTGTGCTAACTACCCTCCTCAAACCATCTTCAAACACATAAACAGAGGCCAAGACTTACCAAGGCTTTAAAACACATTCTCTTCTGTGTTATTAGCACAAGCAGCATGATCAGCGACCAAGGGTTTCAAAATCATTCCTGAAGACATTAGCGAAACTCTTCTGTCAGCCTATAGTCTAACGCGGGTGAAGGCATTAGCTGGCATTCTGCTGAGTTTTATTCTAATTTTACACTGATGAGCTGCAGCTAAATCATCGTTTACAACTTCTTTCAAAAGTGGTTTTAGGCTGACTGTGCTCAGCTGGTACCTGTGGTGTAGTGGCAGGACTCCTCCAGTAGGAGGCGGAGTTGCTGAGGGGAGGTGCAGATCTGACAGGCTGACAGGAGCAGTGTGGACCGGGCCTGTAAACAGAGGGCAAATGAAGTAACTGAGGAATGTCATGACCAAGTTTCACCGGAGTGATTTAGCGCCACCTACTGGGCTGTACTGTGGAATATCTCTCAGTAGTGAGGAAGGCAGACAGCTGTGTAGATGTACATGGGTTAACTAGCGGGCTGAATAACACAAGTGCCGACTTGCGTGCGTGCGTTCTAGAATGGAACTGTGGAAACTAAGGAAACTGAAGAACTCTGTGACGTGTGTTCTAGAATGAACCTGGGAAACTAACAAAATTGAAGACAAAAAGGATTTTATATCAAAAGACTAAAAGAAAGGTAATAAACATAAACTATACATGAGTTTTGGTTCGTTAGAGACCGCATTGCTTTGTTTTATTCTGTTTAATTGATGCCTAACAACTTAAAGCACACTATTCAGAAAGTTTCGTCACAACCCTAGTAAAAACAGCCACATCACATTGTTCTGTGAAAACCTTTTTTTTAAGCCTTTTACAGCCTCGTCACACTGTGAGCCCAGTCTCAGAGAAACGCTTTGCTAACAGAGAGACGCCAGCCTGTCCTGTCTCTGCTCACCTCTTTGGAGCCATAGCACTCCACTGTCAAGTCTCTGGTCACCAGCAGATGGCGCTCTTTCCACTTGTGATCCTGGAACAGCAGCAGGGTCCCCTCCCGCAGCACCTCCCCCGGGGGCACAGCATCCTGGGATACAGGAGGAAAGAGACGCCTCACATGTTTCAAAATACCTCGTGAGAAACACTGTGTAGACCCCCCCTCTCTGTACCTGTGAGTACAGCAGCTGTGTGGACTCCCCTCTCTCTGTACCTGTGAGTACAGCAGCTGTGTGGACTCCCCTCTCTCTGTACCTGTGAGTACAGCAGCTGTGTGGACTCCCCTCTCTCTGTACCTGTGAGTACAGCAGCTGTGTGGACTCCCCTCTGTACCTGTGTACAGCCTGTGGACTCCCCTCTCTCTGTACAGCAGCTGTGTGACTCCCTCTCTCTCTGTACCTGTGAGTACAGCAGCTGTGTGGACTCCCCTCTCTCTGTACCTGTGAGTACAGCAGCTGTGTGGACTCCCCTCCTCTCTGGACTCCCCTCCTCTCTGCTCCACCTCATTACAGCAGCTGTGTGGGTACAGCAGCTGTGTGGCTCCAGATAGGCGGCTGTGCTCTGCCTTTGATAGTGTGGGATGAAGTTCTTCAGAACTGCGACCGTGCGACCTGCAAGAGATCACAATGAGACTCAGACCCGGATCTGCAGATGATGCCGTATTAAGAGGCTCTGTGTTTGAGTTGAGGGGGATCGGAGCGTCTTACTTTTTAATCTGTTATGGTAGCAGATAACAAGCTTTGCAATGAGAAGAAATGTTTTGCTATATGAGGTACAGAGCTTGACCGGATCGCCTAATCAATGGAAATGCAAGACCGGTCCAGTTTGTCTCTAGAAGATTCTGTGGTCCGATGGGAAGTCCTGGTCAGCCCAGCTCTGTGTGTGTTTCTGGGCTCCACACAAAGACTTCTCTCAGCTGTGAACTCTGTCCTTCCCGAAGGGACGCTGGAGAATGTGACTCCAGACACCACGGGGGAAACAAAACAGCAAAACAACTTGAAATCCTGAAAGAGGGCTTTTGTGCACAAAGAATACCAGCGTTGGGACAGAGTGGGGAGGAAGGCTGGCAGTGAACCAGACTGCAGCCAGCGTTTCTGCTTCTAGTCCTGTTTGGTTTTAAAGACCTTGTGTGCTGCGCAGTTCTGTCCTGGCGCTCATAAACCTCCAGACAGGGGGACTAGGGGAGTGTGGGGTCAGCAGGACTCTGTAAGGCAATTTTCAAAGCAAAATACCTGCAGATATCAATTTGATACAGCCATTTAAGATCCACAGCTAAGTTTGACAGCTTGGCACTGCCTGGATTCAAACCTGCTCTCCCATGACTGCATGACACACCCTGATGAAGGCACAGGCGAATCACTACTGATCTGAAACAGGATCTGTTTCCTCTCATAACCAGAGTCTGTTTAGTAAACAGCACAGCTAGGACTGTTTGCATGAGGCAAGGTCAAATCACAAACTCGTATATGTGACATCTGTATATTAGAGACACTCTCCTTCAATCTGTACCCCTCTATACTGTAATACAGCCCCCAACTCTCCCTCTGTCTGCACCCCTCTATACTGTAACACAGCCCCCAACTCTCCCTCTGTCTGCACCCCTCTATACTGTAACACAGCCCCCATCTCTCCCTCTGTCTGTACCCCTCTATGCCCCTCTATACACAGCCCCATCCCTCCCTCCCTGTCTGCACCCCTCTATACTGTAACCCCTCTATACTGTAACACAGCCCCCAACTCTCCTCTGTCTGTACCCTCTATACTGTAACACAGCCCCCAACTCTCCCTCTGTCTGTCTATACTGTAACACAGCCCCCCCCTGTGCCCCTGTAACTGTGACACAGCCCCAACTCTCCCTCTATACCCCCTCTATATAACACAGCCCCTGTAACACTGCCCTAACTCTCCCTCTGTCTGTACCCCTCTATACTGTAACACAGCCCCCAACTCTCCCTCTGTCTGTACCCCTCTATACTGTAACACAGCCCCCAACTCTACCCCCTCTGTAGCCCCTCTACCCCTATACTGTAACACAGCCCCCAACTCTCCCTGTCTATACCCCTCTATACTGTGTTGCCCCCAACTACACAGCCCCCAACTCTCCTCTGTCTGCACCCCTCTATACTGTAACACAGCCCCAACTCTCCCTCTGTCTGTGCCCCTCTATACTGTAACACAGCCCCAACTCTCCCCTCTGTCCCTCTGTCTGTGACACAGCCCCCAGCCTCCCCCTCTATACTGTGACACAGCCCCAACTCTCCCTCTGTCTGTCATACCGTAACACAGCCCCCCCCTCTGTACCCCTCTATACTTTAACACAACCCCCAACTCTCCCTCTGCACCCCTCTATACTGTCACTGGCTTGATTCTGCCCCACCTCTCCAAACTTGAATTACTCAACCCTAGCCTGCAGACGTTATGAAAAGCTGTGTAAATGCTTGACAGCAAATCACCTACAACTGAAACTTGTATGACAGCATTTGAGTTTGCTTCAGTTTCTCTGCAATACCAGCTAGTATTAAACACCAGTTTCTGACACTTACCTGCTAGGTACTTGCGTTGCTTCGCAGCCAAGTAGCTGGAGTGAAACACGCCCATTTTAACAGAGGATCCCAAATCCCATTCACTGATTCCAGTAGTTTTTAGAAATGCTTTATTTCTTTAAGAAAACATCGTTTTTTTCCTCCAGCCTCCTTTGTTCAGCCTCTCAGAATCAGACCTGACAGCACGGACGGCATCAGCGATCTGTCTTTTCAGCGTGTGTTTACTGGGCAGTGCGTGAGATTAATTCTCGCTCTTCACAGATACTTTGAGTTTCAGTTTGTCCTGGTGGACTCCAACCGGGCTCAGTGTTCCCAGTCCTGTGTCTGTCCCCTGTCCCTCTGCCTTTTTTCCACTCCCCTTCATAAAGCCAGTTATCCACTGTAGTCTTTTCCAACACTTTCTCCTCTCTCCCTCTCTTCTCAGTATCTGTCTTTGACTTCTCTCTTCCTAAAGTATCACCTAGTCTAGTTACTGTTCCTGTATTGTTTATGTATATATATTGTTCTCTCTCTCTCTCTCTCTCTCTCTCTCTCTCTCTCTCTCTCTCTCTCTCTCTAAGGCACTGGCACAGTCCCTCTCTCGTCCTCCCTCGCTTTCTTCACCTACAGATCTCTCTGCTAAGTTACTGCAAATGTAACACATGCGTTGTTGGCATGATCTCACTGCCTCTCTCCGTTTCTCTCTCTGCTGTGACGGCCCTTTCCTCTCACCCGGGTCCAAGTCTCTAGGGGCTGGCAAACAACCGTCACTCCTCCTCCCGTGACTCTGAAACTGAGAAGCATTCTTCCTCAGCCAGCTGCACATGTTGAATTAATATTGGCAACCATTTCCAGTGTTTGTAAGCTGCAATATAATTGAGGAGTATTTAGTCCTGTCCTCTACACTAGACACAGGGTCCTCCACAATTAAAGCACGACTTTTAGTTTGTTCCAATGGACCCCCCTTGACTCTGCAGACAGCAGTTCTGCATCCCCAGGGGCTCGGCTCTCTCCCGCGGGGGATTCAAGTGAAAAGCTGTCACGGCCGTTTGGGCTCAGTTCTGTTTTCTGTGTTCAAGTGAAACTCTCAGGGCAGGTGGGTGGGGGGGAGGTGGGTGGGGAGACTGTGTGTTACAGAGCAGTGAGGATGCTGTGTACCGTGTCTGACTACGATCTGAGAATAACGCAGTGAAGCATGCAGCCTCTACAAAACCAGCAGGGCTGTTTGAATGATGATCCGCTCCCTCTCTCTCACCCCCTGAGAGAAAGGGTGCTCCCTTCAGTCCAGGGCAGGCTTGAGGCACGGAGACTGAACTGCTCCCTCACCCCCTAAGAGAAAGGGTGCTTGAAACATAAAAGAAACAACGCACCAATATTCAGTAATGTGTTTATAACAAAATACACACAGTATTCTGCACCAGTTTACACTCATTTTGTTCATACTGTAGAGCAGACTCTTGTCTTGGTCCTAGTCTATTCAAACTGAATCACAAATTCAGTCTACTAAAACAGACCTTCACATCCACTCGCTCCAAAAATAATCGGTTTTGAAGGCTCTGGGTTCAACAGCGCTCCCTGCCAATGGAATGTGTGCAGTGTGCAGCTCTGTATTCGTCACAGTGCCCTCTGCTGGTCACAGTGCTGCAGCGCAAGTTGGTCTCTCCACACTCAGGGTCAGGCTCCCTGCAGCCGACTCGTCCAGGAACCAGAGCAGCTCTCCAGGGGAGGGGAGAACTCGAGCAGCAGGCAGGGCAGGGGCCTCCTTCCCTTCTAGCACTCGCTGTGAGGAAAGAGAGAGAGAGGGAGAGGGAGAGGGAGAAGGGAGAGATTATTGTCGATCAGAATCCGTCCAATATTGCACTTTGATGCAGGGTGGGAGTCTCACCTTGAGCACGGCTGCTTTGCTGCCCCCGGTGGTCACGAAGGCGACACAGCGCGCTGCGTTCAGGACTGGCAGAGTCAGGGTGACACGCTGGGGGGGAGGTTTGGGGGAGTCCTTGAGACCAGCCACCAGCTTCTCACTCTCCTGGAGGAAAGAGAAGAGCAGTTCACAGCCCAGACACCAGGGGGAGCTCTAAACAAAGGCATTTCTCTGTGTTTCAGATTCTATTGTGTCGCACGGGCTGCAGTATCACCTATGGGCTTCAGTGCACACCGCAATGCTACTACGCGCTTGGAAATAAATAAAATACCTGTTTGCTATAATATGTGTTTCTTTCAAAACTGTGCACAACCTTTGTGGAAATATTTTGGTGTCCTGCTCTTTTACCTCCAGCAGGGGGTGCTCTGGGAAGAGTGAGCAGGTGTGTCCGTCCGGCCCCATGCCCAACAGCAGCAAATCAAACACCGGGATCTCCTCGCCTGGGAACGCCTACACAAAGACACGGCCAATAGAAGACGAGCAATGTGACGCCATCCTCCAATTGGAAAGCAGCGTTGGAATGCTAACACGACAAGGGAGAATTCTCTTTCTTTTTGTTGTTATCTACAAATACTTTAAAGTGTGTCAGGGACAAATCTGCATGCAGTCAAAACAAAACAATAACTACTGCTGTTGAAATGACAGCGGACAGGGTTAAGCAGAGCTGTAAGCATGCAGGTAGCGAGTGGTGGAGCTCAGGGCAGCAGCGTCACCTCTCGGAGTTTCGTGGCGTAATCTTCCGCGGCCTCCTCCACAGGCAGCGAGGGGTTAATTGCCAGCACCTGGCTCTCTCGAACGGAGATCTTCGACAGCAGGCTTGTCTGAAAGAGAAACGAGGAAGAGTGAAGGGCAAGCATGCAAGTCCACTTCGATGAACTGAATCTCATTCTCGGCTGTTTTAGAGAGGGCTAGATGTTTATTCTCGCTTTGCAAAGCACTGTTCAACCTCAGAGAATGTTCAGAACACTCGTCAAACAAACGCACTGTGGACAGGGTCGTGAACTTATAAACCTGCGTGCGACGGCCTCACGCACACTAAACCCTGTTTCAGAAGCGCGTGTGTGGCGCTGGGACCGCAGCAGGGAGCGTCTGAATCTTCCCGTACCTTGTACAGTCCGTCACGGAGCGTCTGAATCTTCCCGTACCTTGTACAGTCCGTCAGGGAGCGTCTGAATCTTCCCGTACCTTGTACAGTCCGTCAGGGAGCGTCTGAATCTTCCCGTACCTTGTACAGTCCGTCAGGGAGCGTCTGAATCTTCCCGTACCTTGTACAGTCCGTCAGGGAGCGTCTGAATCTTTCCATACCTTGTAGAGCCCGTAGCTGCTCTCTGGGTCCTGGAAAGGGACCAGTCTCTCGTCACAGAAGCCCAGCAGCCACTTTCTGCAGTCCAGGCCCGGCACAGCAGGCAGGTCCCGGGACAGCATGGAGACCAGGCTCCCTCCAGAGAGACCCAGCGTGAAGCGGGCTCTCTCAGAACCACAGCTCTCCTGCGCCCGCACCGCGATGAACCGGGCCAGCGCCGGACCCAGCTCCGAGGAGGAGGGGAACACGAGCACCCGCTGAGAGGCAGCAGCCATGCCAGGACCTGAGGGGGCACCCGGGAGAAGCGACAGGGAAACAAACTAACAGATTCATTCTGTGTGTGGTGCTCGAGACAGAAAAGGGTTCATTGATCTCCATTAGGGAGCGTCGCTAAATTATCCTCCTTCTCATAGATACCGTTTTTATCCGTTAGCCTTATATCTGTAGTTATTAGATCTAAAATAGTTTATAAACAGCTAGTGCAAGTTTAACATACATTATTTTAAATGGCCAGTCGAAAGTCGAGTTTAATAACTTACATACAAGTCCAAAAATCCGTACTTTCTTCCAGGGAGTGTCGCCAAAGGTTTTTATTTGTTTGTGTGTTTGTTTTTTTCTGTGAGTTTCATTAATTCGTCTATATTCTACTCTTAAACGGGATTTATTCAGGCTGCATCAATGCGATTTAGAAACCCGGTGTCGTCTATTCTACATGTATAACAGTTCCGTTTATAACATCAGACGTTTTGTTTTTACAAATGACACACGTGCGCTAGGGTCTCTAATAAAACATATGACGTAGTTCAACTGCCTGTAGAGTTGAGATGCATTTTCCTATTTTTACTAACCTGTGCAACGCTTTCTTTCCGGATCGAAACAGCTGATTATTTCTCCGCACAACGTTTCCTCATCAATGTTGAGAGACCGTGTAATCTGCAGGACCCGGTAGTGCAAAACTGTGCACGAAATAAAGCCCGCCCCCAGCCAGGCACACTGCGAGCCAATCACACGGTCGGATCTGTCAGCACCGCCCACACAGCAACGCCAAGCTCATGAATAATTTATATCTGGGCATGTCACCTCTATATACATTATCCAGCAGGTCCCTCCTTTAGACTTGCATTATATGACGCAAGAAACCACCCATAATAACTGTAAGCACCGAATTTCATCCATACCGGCTGACACAAACCCCGCCCACATAGCATTTGATTGGAGCACGGCTCCTCACTCTTACCCTGTCAGAGCCTCTCAATACGAAGTGCCACGCCGCTGACGCAACGAGGAGCACGCTACAGTTCCTTCCTCGTACCTGTCGCGCTGTGTGTATCAGCGCGATGTACAGAACCGCTACAGGTGCTGCTGTAAGCGGAAGTGACCGAGACACACTCAGTTTCCTACAGTCTCGTTTTCCATGGTTATTATTTATGTATTTGGCAGTCATATTAGGTAGTCCAGGATTAGTCACCTGTCTCTGTTCTTCCTGGATCGTCCCGGTTTTGAGGAAGGTGTCCCGGGACATTAAATGTCAATACCATAAACTGAGCAAGTCAGATCAATCAGGACACAATATCACTGCAAAAGAAGCGCAATATGAATGGGTTATCAGCACTATAGCAGTGAAATTATTACTGTTTCCCATTGGATGAATAGAGGCTTTCTAAAGAGTTTAAACCTCTACAGTACAAAAAATTAGCAAAAAACACGTCAACGTTTAATTGGACATATCTTTAGTATGTAGTCCTGTTTTAAGCCTTTTCTTGCAAAAAAAAAAATTGCATAATGCATGGACTGCACCACTGAAGTTAACATACGTGAGATGAATGAAGAAAACCACAAACACAGTCCACACAAACTTACATTAACATTTTAATCAACATGAATTCGTCAGTTAAAAACAGGTAGTTAAAAATTCTGTCAGTTAGAAACTTATTTTAAAATGTGAACGAGAAAAAGAAAACATTCAGTCTCCATGTCTGCCCTGGACTGGAGGGAGCACCCTTTCTCTTAGGGGGTGAGGGAGGGAGCAGTTCAGTCTCCGTGCCTCAAGCCTGCCCTGGACTGGAGGGAGCACCCTTTCTCTTAGGGGGTGAGGATTCAAACCTGGCGCTACACCTCCCAACTCCACAAACCCTTGAACACACGGACCCATCAGTTATACAGTGTGGAAACTCAGATGAAAGAAACTTGAATTTCACACATGTTCTGTATAATACATGGAAGCCCTAAATACTTGTCTGAATGTTATCGTCAAGGCAACATCCTGACGGTAGCATTAATACCAGGTGTTGCATCAACTAATGTTTCAAAAATAATATATATAAAAACAACAAGTTAAGAATACAGTACTTAACAGCACTTTCATTTAATCAAGTTAAGATATTTCACTATTCCCTTTTTATACCCGCTAACGTTGGCACATTTTAAAAAGTAAAAATGATACAAAACAATGGATTTGTTCCGGTCGTTTCTTTTTTTAAAGTTTAGAATAGTCTCTCCATCAGACTAGACTAGCAATCGAGCGCAATGCTGCCCTCTAGTGGATACTGATAAAAGTGCACATGAGACATTTTAGCATCAGTTGCGTTGCATGTTAGGGTTCAGCGATTATTATTTTTGTGACCGACAGGCAGTCCGTCTGTCAGTTTCTGTTTTAATGACGTTAACATGTACTTCTTGCCTTCTATTAGCCCTCAGGAAGGACAAAGCGACGGCAGTGAAACACGGTCTGTGCGAATATCGACCTATACTTGCTGAAGTACAGCTTACAAAGCCACGTGAGTAACCTGCAGGCGCGGCCATCGCGTCACACCGATCTCACGTGATCCATTAGAAAAGACGCTCCCAGCATGGGGAAGGTGCTATTCATAGAACATGCTGCTGTGTTTAAACAGCAGCTTGGCCTGGCTCTGGAGTATCACAGGCATCTTATCCAATGTCTTCTTGTTGTTTAGAATCACTGTGCATGTGTTTGGGAGGCAGTGTGGTCCAGTGGTTAAAGTCCAGTGCTTGTAACCAGAAGGTCACTGGTTCAAATCCCACCTCTGCCACTGACTGGCTCACTGTGTGACCCTGAGCAAGTCACTTCAGGTGTGTGTGATTTTTGGATGTATAGTAATTGTTTGGAATTGTTTTCTTCAGTGTTATTTTATTGAATTTGGTCTCCTAGGTCTCTCTGTATCAGTGCTGCACTATTGAGATATACCTGTGCTGGCCCTGCCTGTGGACACACAGTCAATACACTAACAGACTGAACTAAACCAGCCTGCCCCCTTGTGGATGTGAGAAGGTTGTATTTCTTCCACCAGGGGGCAGTGTTGCAGGGGGGGCACATGCTAACGGTTACACTCTGGTGTGCCTGCTGTACTCAGAGAGAAGACGCCTTTGCGAGCTCTATAGAGGACGCAGGGGAGCGTTAAACGACAAACACAAAACGCCACACAGTGACTCTAAACAACATGACCCATGCATGGCTTAAGACTGCTGTGTTACTTCATGAATACAGTGAATTGCACTTGAGATTTTAATCTGCTCGCAGACAGGGCGTTGCAGGGGACAGTATTTGGCACGTATCGATGTGAAAGCAGGCTGGTGTCAAGGGACACTATTTGCTGGGGGTCAGATTCTGGCTGCAGTGTGGTGCAGTGCGTCTGTCTGTCTGTCTGTCTGTCTGTCTGTCTGTCTGTCACACAGACACACGCCCCTCCAGTATGGCTCTGTGCAGACCCTCATCCAGGGGATCATAGCGCCCTGCCCGCGAGTTCAGGAAGTAGATCTGGTCGGGGGAGTGGCGGGGGTCGAACCCCTCCCTCTGTAAACGAGTCTTCTGGATCTTGAAAGTGCCTGGGGGGGGGCAGCAGAGAGAGGGGGGGGTCACGGAATCAGTGTGGGACACATTCGTTTGTTATTTCAAGGATTGGAAATGAACACGCAGGCAGAGAGCCCGCGGGCCTGAGAGAGGCGGGGCGCTGCGGCCCACTGCCCCTACCTGTGGTGGCCACCTCGGGGGAGATCCTCAGGAAGACGGGCCGGGCGTACGGGGGCAGAACCTTCTGGATCTCTGTGTAGAACTGAGCCGGGTCAAAGAGGCCGTCCTGCACTGCAATAGAGACCATGCCTGCCTTCCCCTCAACACCTAGAGAAGAGATCAATACAGAGATATAGAGAGAGAGACACCACTAGACACACATCCATACACACACACACCTTCAAACCTAAAGAGATCAATCAGAGATAAGAGACACACCTTCAACACCTAGAGAAGAGATCAATACAAAATGACACACACACACAAATAATATCAAAGCACTGAATAAAATGACCTCCCATGGTAGCGCACTAATCACAAGACCCAGATAACCAGCTTGACTGATCCTGCAGGCTGGTTCAGGATGCTGCAGTCAATATCAAACCTGACTTCAGATTCATTTTCATCCGACAGCGCTGGCCACACATTTCCACACGAGTTCACTCCACAGGGTGATGCTGGACTCTGTGCCACAGCTGTACCTGGCACAGGGACCCCATACACGGCCACGTCGGCCTGGTTGAGCAGGGAGCTCAGGATCCCCTCCACCTCTGTGGTGGAGACGTTCTCCCCTCGCCAGCGGAACGTGTCCCCACTGCGGTCCCGGAAATACATGTAGCCCAGCTCGTCCATCACCAGCACGTCTCCTGAGAGAGAGAGAGACACAGAGAGAGACACAGAGAGAGAGAGAGACAGAGAGAGAGAGAGACAGAGAGAGAGAGAGAGAGAGAGAGAGAGAGAGAGAGAGAGAGAGACAGAGAGAGAGAGAGAGAGAGAGAGAGAGAGAGAGAGAGAGAGAGAGAGAGAGAGAGAGAGAGAGAGAGAGAGAGAGAGAGAGAGAGAGAGGGAGAAAGAGAGAGACAGGCAGACAGAGACAGGGAGGGAGACAGACAGACAGAGAGACAGACAGAGTGAGAGACAGAGACAGGTATTTCTATTAAAATTGGCTTCAAATCAAAACAGTGAATAATCACAACAATTATTATGTCTCTAAAATATCAATTCCAATTCCTTTGAAGGGATTAGAAATGGAATTGGAATTGATTTTAAAAGGAATTGGAATTGGAATTGATTTTAAAAAGGAATTGGAATTGGAATTGATTTTAAAAGGAATTGGAATTGGAATTGGAATTGATTTTTAAAAGGAATTGCAATTGGAATTGCTGCAGGTCTGTCCTGGGGGTTTGCAGAAGGACAGAGTGCTGATTTTAAAAGGGTAGGCTGTGGAATTGATTTTAAACACGTTGTTTCCGATCTTTTTGCTGGTGGAATTGATTTTAAAAGGAATTGGAATTGGAATTGATTAGCCGTCGAATTGGGGGTCCTGCTGATTGTCTGTCCAGCAACCCGGGTTGCAGACAGAAGGACAGCAGACGCTGACCTGAGAGGTAGGCTGTGTCTCCCTGTTTAAACACGTTGTTTCCGATCTTCTTGCTGGTCGCTGCCTCGCTGGCGTAGCCGTCGAACCTGCGCAGGGGGTCCTGCTGATTGATCCGACCCACCAGCAACCCGGGCTCTCCTGCAGACACGCAGAGAGAGAGACCGTCACACACAGAGACACACGCAGAGAGAGAGACCGTCACACGCAGAGAGACACGCAGAGAGAGACCATCACACACAGAGAGAGACCGTCACACACAGAGAGACAAGCAGAGAGACCGTCACACAGAGAGACACGCAGAGAGACAGCATCACACACAGAGAGAGGCACACACACAGAGAGACACGCAGAGACACAGAGAGACACGCAGTGAGAGACCGTCACACAGAAAGACACGGAGAGAGACGCACAGAGACACACAGAGAGACCATCACACACAGAGAGAAGCACAGACACACACACACACGCTCCTCCCTCACCAGGTGTGCAGGGCACGCACAGCCCGTCCTGGCCTCTGATCAGCTCCATAGAGACATCGCAGTGAGAGACCAGTCGGATGGGGTAGAGATTGGGCAGAGAGGATCCTGCACAGAGACACACAGAGAGACCATCACACCTGAGAAAAGCACAGACACTGTCCACGCTCCTCCCAAACCAGGTGTGCAGGGCAGTCAAAAAGCACAGTCCTGGCCTCTGATCAGCTCCATGGTTTCCTCGTTCACCTTGACCAGTCGGATGGGGTAGACATTGGGCAGGATCCTGCTGTTGAAGCCACACGATCCCACCTGAGTCAAAAACACAGCACTGTCTACACCCGAGTCAAAACACAGCACTGTCCACCCAGTCAAAAACACAGCACTGTCCACCCAGAGTCAAAACACAGCACTGTCCACCCAGTCAAAAACACAGCACTGTCCACCCAGTCAAAAACACAGCACTGTCCACCCAGAGTCAAAAACACAGCACTGTCCACAGCCGAATCAAAAACACAGCACTGTCCACAGCCAAGTCAAAAACACAGCACTGTCCACAGCCGAGTCAAAAACACAGCACTGTCCACAGCCGAGTCAAAAACACAGCACTGTCCATGCGCTGAGACAGCGGCTCACTGCCTGAACTCTGCTCAGGACACGTACTCACTGCAGAGAGAGGGAGGGGGGGGGACTCACCTTGCCGTCCATGTTGGCGATGCTGCAGTTACACTCTGTGGCCCCGTAGAACTCCCCCACTTGCTTGATGCTGAATCTCTGAGTGAAGGCCTCCCACACGCTGGGCCTCAGCCCGTTCCCCACGGCCAGCCTCACGCGGTGTCTGCTCTCCGGGGCTCGGCGCGGCTGGCTCAGCAGGTAGCGGCAGATCTCCCCGATGTACTGCACCACCTGCAGCCACCACCAGGGGGCAGCACAGACAAGCTGGAGTTTATCCCTTATGCAAACGTTTCTGTGATGCCACCCCTTTGAACGGATTCATTTTCCAATTCAACTGAAAACTGTGGAGGAGGGGAGAGAGAGAGAAGAGGGGGAGGAAGGAGAGAGAGGAGAGAGAGAGAGGGCAGAGAGAGAAGAGGGAGGGAGAGAGGAGAGGGGGCAGAGAAGGAGAGAGAGAGAGCGAGCGAGAGAGAGAGAAGAGGAGGGAGGGAGAGACAGAAAGAGAGAGGAGAGGGGGCAGAGGAGAGAGAGAAAGAGGGAGGAGAGAGAGAGGGGGCAGAAGAGGGGGGGAGAGGAGAGAGAAGAGGAGGGAGAGAGAGAGAGAGGGGCGAGAGAAGGAGAGAGAGAGAAGAGAGGAGGGGGCAGAGAAGGAAAGAGAGAGGGAGGGAGAGAAGAGGGGGCAGAGAGCGAGAGAGAGCGAGAGCGAGAGAGAGAGAGAGAGAGAGCGAGGCAGCGGTGATACTCACAGTGCAGTCGTATTTGATGCAGTCCTCCCAGAATTTGCTGGCTGAGAATTTCTTTTTGATGACGACAGTGAGACCGTTGATCAGACACTGCCCCACTCCCATGATGTTCCCTGAGAGGCAGAGGAGACAGGGAGAGCAGCCGGTGTCAGAGAAGTGATCAGAGAAGCGCACCGAGACGAACAGCATGGCTTAGAAAGGCAGGCAGGCAGGCAGGGTACCTGCGGAGTGGTAGAGAGGGAGGCAGTCGTACAGCACATCATCAGGGAGCATTCCAAAGGCGTGGTACCCGAAGGCAGCGATGCGGTAATACCTGCGGGACGAGGGGGGCACAGACAGCAGCACGCTTTAGGATCGGGAGCATTGCAAAGTCACAGAGCTGCATTACAAGGACGCGTGTCTCTGCACTCACAGCCAGTACAGCGCAGGCTGTGACTCACCTGCTGTGCACGACGATGGCTGCTTTGGGCAGGCCGGTGGTACCAGACGTGTAGATGTAAAAGAGGCGATCTGGAAGAGAGGGGGGAGAGTGAGAGAGAGGGAGGGAGAGACAGAGGAAGAGGGGGGGAGAGGGAGAGAGAGGGAGGGAGAGAGGGAGAGAGCGAGAGCGAGAGAGAGGGAGGGAGATAGAGGGAGAGGGAGAGGGGAGAGAGAGGGAGATAGAGGGGAGAGGATGAGAGGGAGAGAGCAAGAGAGAGGGGGGAGGGAGAGAGGGAGCAAGAGAGAGAGGGAGGGAGATAGAGGGGGAGATAGAGGGAGAGGTAGGGAGATAGAGGGGAGGAGAGAGAGGAGAGGGAGACAAAGGAGAGGGACAGGGGAGGGAGAGAGGGGAGAGGGAGAGGGGGGGAGAGGGGAGGGAGAAGGAGAGGGGAGGGAGAGGGAGAGACAGAGGAGGATGAGGGAGAGGGAGAGAGCGAGAGAGAGGGGGAGGGAGATAGAGGGGGAGGGAGAGAGAGCGTAAGAGGGAGGAGAGAGTGAGAAGGGGAGGGATACAGGAAGAGAAAGGGGGAGAGGGAGAGAGGGAGAGGGAGAGCGAGAGAGGGTAAGTTTCTGCTTCCCCTGGTCAAACATTCATATCAGAAGTGGAAAATACACTTTGCCTGGTTATTGGTTCTGCTTACAAATGGTTGGTGATATTTTTTGTTTTACTGATGAAGCTGCAGCTGGCTCCTTGTCCAGGCTTCTCTATCAGGGGCTCAGACTGCACCGTACACCTTTTGGAGTTGAATATCTATTTGTGAGCCGACTCAAGACTGAAACACCCTGGAAACAAAGCATCGGTTCGCACCCCAGTATAACATTCCCAAAGAACAATCTGAAGCTGCAATTTCACCTTGGCGCACCAGGGGGAGCAGCGCTCTATTTACAGTGGCAGTGAATGGAGAAACGGGAGCCGTTTCAGGGCAAAGCAAACGCAGCTGTTATGAAGGAGGAGAGCAGGTGTGAAGGGTTAACGGCACAACAACGCCATGCCTCTGTGTGTGTGTGCGTGCGTGCGTGAGGGAACACTGGCACGAGCAGAAGAACCTGTTTACGTGGTTCTTTGTGAGGTGTCGTGGAATACAAGCAGGGAAACGTGCTGATTGGCTGAAAGACCCTCGGCAGTCTAGAATCACAAACGACGCTTCAACATTTCAACTGGGAAAGAATTCGGTAATTTGAAATTGTTAAGTAAGACCGTTGCTTTGTGCAGAGTCTTCCAGCACTGTGTTCCAGTATGAGTGATCCAGTGTGTACGCCTAGCCTGTCACATGAGAGTGATCCATCTGAAACCTAAGAGACTCTTATATAAGCAAGAGATCGATTACAAAGCACAAGCCAAACTGGACTTCCGCAACACTCAATGGAAAAGAGCACTAGAAGAATCTTATTATTGAAGCGCACTGCGCTGCTCCTTTAAATCATTCGAGACACACAGGGACAGACCACACTTAACTGGGCAGTGACTGGGCACCGAGAAGTGGGGTGATTGAGCCAGTGTGCCAGGCCTGTGTGAGAGAGAGAGAGAGAGAGAGAGGGAGAGAGAGTGTGTGTGTGTGTGTGTGTGAGAGAGAGAGAGTGTGTGTGTGTGTGTGTGAGAGAGAGAGAGAGTGTGTGTGAGAGAGTGTGTGTGTGAGAGAGAGAGAGAGAGAGAGTGTGTGTGTGTGAGAGAGAGAGAGAGAGAGTGTGTGTGTGTGTGTGAGAGAGAGAGAGAGAGAGAGTGTGTGTGAGAGAGAGTGTGTGTGTGAGAGAGAGAGGGGGAGAGAGTGTGTGTGTGAGTGTGTGAGCATGTGTGTGGTTAAGACAGGCACTCGTGTGCTGGCACTGTGGGACAGCATGACTGTGATGAAACTGGGGAAAAGGTCAAACTGAGGTACATGAACCAACCACAATGCTGCCCGCAGCGCTGCCCGACCAAAAACCTTCCCAAACAATTCACAAGAAGCACTTTGATTTTGGTAAGTTTCGCTGCTTTGCTCCTCCAGTGAAGCCAGTTTGTAATGTTGAAGTGTTTAGTGATGAGCTCACATCAAGTGTACAGAGTATTTCTCAGGCACGCTGGGTCGTGTCTGCTCTGTCACACTAACAGAAAGTCAGAAGAATGGGTTACAACAGTTACTGACAGTACAGATCAACGGTCTCGAGAGCAACGGGTTTAACCCATGAAGTGCCTCAATATAAAATAAGAAACCGAAGCCTAAAAAATGATCATTTCTTGGCGTTTTCCTCCCCGCAGTGACGATCAGCTCCATCTTCTGTGTGTTGAGCTTCATAGCCGGCGTGGAAATTCACTGAAATCTCACTGGACTCTCCTCCAACACATGCCATGTCACACTTGTAAAAGATTTCAGCATTTGAGAACGGAAGCACATTGAATTAGAATGCATCACATTCCAGAAAGACAGTTTGGGTTTTGATTTCCTCAAAGAGAAACGTATTTGGTACTTGAAGGTGCTGAGCGTTCGTTTTTTTGTTTTTTTTTGTGAAAGCTACTACCCTCCAACAGAATGAGTTTCCGTAGCAACCTGGAGTTCCCAATATTCCGGGGTGTTTTTGCTCTTCAGTTCACAGTAACAAGGCTAATTATAGGAGCTGAATCAGTGGCAGTGTGTAGGGTTGCTGCTCTCAGTCTGTCAAAGTGTGACTGTGTGGGTGAGAGGGGGCGGAGGGGGGAACTAGGGGAAAGGTTACATGCCGAGCGAGTGCCTGTCAGTTTGTGGAGAGAGAGAGAGAGAGAGAGAGAGAGAGAGAGAGAGAGAGAGAGAGAGAGACAACATCAAAGCCAGGAAAATGTGGTTTTCTCTAGATTTCATACAAATATCTGGACCCTTTCAGGTACTGTGTGAATATCCTGAGATCTTGAGGAGGCTTCGCCCTCAAAATCAGGGCCTCTAGTGTTTGTAAAAGTTGCTCCAGAAATGGAAAGAACAGAAAACACGTAAACATTGATAAGTCTGATCACACACAGCTCTGCCCTCCACAGCACTCTCAAACTCTACCCCAGTCTGATGTATAACCATGGTGCTGTCCCACCTACACGTTCTGACCTGTGTGAGGGTGCACAGCACTCTCAAACTCAACCCCAGTCTGATGTATAACCATGGTGCTGTCCCACCTACACGTTCTGTCCTGTGTGAGGGTGCACGGCACTCTCAAACTCAACCCCAGTCTGATGTATAACCATGGTGCTGTCCCACCTACACGTTCTGTCCTGTGTGAGGGTGCACAGCACTCTCAAACTCAACCCCAGTCTGATGTATAACCATGGTGCTGTCCCACCTACACGTTCTGTCCTGTGTGGGGGTGCACAGCACTCTCAAACTCAACCCCAGTCTGATGTATAACCATGGTGCTGTCCCACCTACACGTTCTGTCCTGTGTGAGGGTGCACAGCACTCTCAAACTCAACCCCAGTCTGATGTATAACCATGGTGCTGTCCCACCACACGTTCTGTCCTGTGTGGGGTGCACAGCACTCTCAAACTCAACCCCAGTCTGATGTATAACCATGGTGCTGTCCCACCTACACGTTCTGTCCTGTGTGAGGGTGCACAGCACTCTCAAACTCAACCCCAGTCTGATGTATAACCATGGTGCTGTCCCACCTACACGTTCTGTCCTGTGTGGGGGTGCACAGCACTCTCAAACTCAACCCCAGTCTGATGTATAACCATGGTGCTGTCCCACCACACGTTCTGTCTGTGTGTGGGGGTGCACGGCACTCTCAAACTCAACCCCAGTCTGATGTATAACCATGGTGCTGTCCCACCTACACGTTCTGTCCTGTGTGAGGGTGCACGGCACTCTCAAACTCAACCCCAGTCTGATGTATAACCATGGTGCTGTCCCACCTACACGTTCTGTCCTGTGTGGGGGTGCACGGCCCTCTCAAACTCAACCCCAGTCTGATGTATAACCATGGTGCTGTCCCACCTACACGTTCTGTCCTGTGTGGGGGTGCACAGCACTCTCAAACTCTACCCCAGTCTGATGTATAACCATGGTGCTGTCCCACACCAATTCTTAGTGTTTCTGCGCTTGCTTCATTAACACCATCAGAATATTCTACCAAGCCTTTTTTTATTTTTTTATTTTCATTTTCAGAAATTTGAAAACACTGTCCTAAAAGGCTGCACAAAAAGTTACAAAAAAAGTCTGAAAAAACCATGCATTGCTGTCCCACTACTAGACAGCCCTGTCCAGTGCTGCATCACCCTCTAGAACAAACTCAGTACCCCTTTGATGTATAACTAAACCTGCTGAATAATCCCACCTGTCTTAGTGTTTTGAGTTTCCCATTAATAAACCATCAGAATATTCTTTTTTTTTTTTATTTTTTTATTTTCATTTTCAGAAATTTGAAAACAGTTTGTGTGAACGCTACAGAGTTTGAGAAGTTACCAAAACTTTGAAAAAACACATGCATTATAAAAAGATCCTAAATTAAGCCAAGAGTGCTGTTTTTTTTGTTCTAGAACAAACTAAGTGTCAATCATGAATTGTTTGGGGCAGAGCTGAATAATGACTGTAACATATTGAATTACAACACCGTTTGGAGTTGCACACAATGACTGAAAAAAAACTGACAAAAAATTGAAAAATGTGACATTTGAGATGTGGGTGTGTGTGTGTGTGTGTGTGTGTTTATTGTGTGTGTACAGTAGTGTTGAAGGGCTCTATGTTCAGCACTGTTTTTGTGTTGTTTTGTGTGTGTGTGTGTGTGTAATTGTTTGGGGCAGAGCTGCAGATAGTGAAAAGATGCTCTGGCACACAATGTGTGTGTGGGTGTGTGTGTGTGTGTGTGTGTGTGCAGTGTGAGACAACCAGGGGGTGAGTGTGTGTGTGTGTGTGTGTGTGTGTGTGTGTGTGTGTGTGTGTGTGTGTGTGTGTGTGTGTACAGTGTAGTGAAGGGCTCTCTGGCGCACTGTGTGTGTGTGTGTGTGTGTGTGTGTGTGTGTGTGTGTGTGTAGGGTAGTGTAGTGAAGGGCTCTCTGGCACTGTGTGTGTGTGTGTGTGTGTAGGGTAGTGTAGTGAAGGGCTCTCTGGCACACTGTGTGTGTGTGTGTGTGTGTGTGTAGTGCAGTGTAGTGCAGTGCTCTCTGGCACGCTGTGTGTGTGTAGTGCAGTGCAGTGCAGTGCTCTCTGCAGTGTAGTGTAGTGTAGTGAAGGGCTCTCTGGCACACTGTGTGTGTGTGTGTGTGTAGTGTAGTGCAGTGCAGCGCAGTGCTCTCTGGCACGCTGTGTGTGTGTAGTGCAGTGCACTGCAGTGTAGTGCAGTGCAGTGCAGTGCAGTGCTCTCTGGCACGCTGTGTGTGTGTGTGTGTGTGTTGTGCAGTGCAGTGTAGTGTAGTGTAGTGTAGTGCAGTGTAGTGTAGTGCAGTGCTCTCTGGCACGCTGCGTGTTTGCTGCACTCACCGTTGAAGCCCTTGCTGTGTGTGACTGGGGGAGGCAGTTTGGAAGCCGAGGCCAGCAGAGGATCCAGGGGCTTCGCTCCGATCTGAAGCACTCGATCAGGGCTGACATCACCAGTGCAGAGGCACAGCATGTCTTTACTGAGGGAGTCTCTCACCTCCCACATCGCTGACACAGAGACAGAGAGAGGAGAGAGCCAGTGAGGGTGAGGGAGAGAGAGAGGGAGAGAGAGAGAGAGAGAGAGAGAGAGAGAGAGAGAGAGGATACAGAGAGAGTCTGAGATTGCTACTAGTGATCCACTTACCTCCCACACTGCAGAGAGAGAGGGAGAGTGTCTAACAGATACAATACAGAATACATGCCAAAGAAACCACAGCAAATGAATCAGCTCAAATATTCACTTTGACTGCAACTTAATTGGCAGCTTTCCTCTCACACACTCGCTCCTTTTTCTCTGAATGCTTTTCACTTGTAGAGTTTTTAATATAAAGCCAGAGCACTGTTTCTCACACACAAGGACTGTTTTTCCAAGGAATTTCAGTGTTAAAAATGGTTATTTCAAGAGAAGCAGAAATATTTCTGATCTTCGATGCAGCTGGTGTCTTTTTCATGAAGACGTTTTAAAGAAATCGTGCAGCTCTGTGCAGTGTGTGTTCAATCATTTACTGGAAGGAAGCAAACTGAACCGGCTGCCAGGTTCCTGAATGCAGTGTGACAGGCAGCGCGTCAATCAGGCAAACGTTTGCTGTATTTATTTTTAAAACAAAAATCTTTTTTACACTGATTTTAAAACTAGGATAAAGGGATGAAAAAAAAGCCTTATCAATTATAGTGCGAAACAGACAGACAGACAGACAGACAGACAGACAGACAGACAGACTCCACTCACCCTCTGCTAGCTCCGCCCCAAAGATGACAGCCCGGGCCCCGGACACGCCCACGCAGTGCAGCAGCGAATCCCGTCGCAGGTTGAAGTTGATGAGGGCGGCCTCCACGCCCACCTTGGCCATGCCCAGCCACAGAGCCACGAAGAGGGGCCGGCTCTCCATGAACACAGCCACCACGGCCCCCGGAGTCAGTCCCAGGGACAGCACAAGCTGGGCCACCCCGTTGGACATCTCGTCCAGCTGGGAGAAGCTCCACACCTCCCCGGTGCCCTCCTGGATCAGGGCGGGCTTGTCCGGGTGCCTGCGGGCCGTGGCGCTGAAGATGGTGGGGATGGTGCTGCCGGCCCGGAGGTGTCTGTAGAGGCAGAACTTGACTCGGAGGAGCACGTACAGACCACTGCGGAGAAAAACAACAAAGGCTGGAGAGGTTACATATCTGTTGGTGGTTATTACATTGGTGCTTATTATAACTGGGGGTGTAATGTAATAATCCTTGCACTTGAAATCGCAGTACTGAGATCCCCAGCTAGCAGGACCATCAGCAGAACACAGCATCGCCAGCTATGGCAACACAGTGCAGTCGTAACCTCTATCGCACAATGCATCTGGCACTGAAACGGTACCACAGTCCTGTCACGGGTCACCAGCAGTGTGCGCTGGTGAATACCTTCAGCTGCTAAAGCAGGTCAAAATAGGACCCTGAGCTGTACCATTCTACCAATATACCTTTAAGAATCATATACTGCGATACCAGTTCTATCAATGGCAGCCTGATATTGACAGTCTTCAAAATAAAAAAGGCATTAGCTAAAATGCCTGTCCGCTTGGCTTTAGGTCTTTAGGAATTAGCAGCAACCTTTGTCACCTTGCAGGACTCATGCTTTTTGTTATGGGGATTTCAGTGAACTGTTTTAAGGGTGTTTCAGTAACACTGTGCAGTGCAGTGTGTTCCTGTGTGTGTGTGTGTTTGTACTCACATGACGTCTCTCTTGGTTGTGTTACAGTAACGCTGGTGCAGTGCAGTGTGTTCCTGTGTGTGTGTGTTTGTACTCACATGATGTCTCTCTTGGTTGTGTTACAGTAACGCTGCTGCAGTGCAGTGTGTTCCTGTGTGTGTGTGTTTGTACTCACATGACATCTCTCTTGGTTGTGTTACAGTAACGCTGGTGCAGTGCAGTGTGGTCCTGTGTGTGTGTGTGTGTTTGTACTCACATGATGTCTCTCTTGGTTGTGTTACAGTAACGCTGGTGCAGTGCAGTGTGTTCCTGTGTGTGTGTGTTTGTACTCACATGACGTCTCTCTTGGTTGTGTTACAGTAACGCTGGTGCAGTGCAGTGTGTTCCTGTGTGTGTGTGTGTTTGTACTCACATGATGTCTCTCTTGGTTGTGTTACAGTAACGCTGGTGCAGTGCAGTGTGTTCCTGTGTGTGTGTGTGTGTTTGTACTCACATGACATCTCTCTTGGTTGTGTTACAGTAACGCTGGTGCAGTGCAGTGTGGTGCAGTGTTTGCAGTTGTGTTTCCTGGTGCAGTGTGTGTTCCTGTGTGTGTGTGTGTTTGTACTCACATGATGTCTCTCTTGGTTGTGTTACAGTAACGCTGGTGCAGTGCAGTGTGGTCCTGTGTGTGTGTGTGTGTTTTGTACTCGCATGATGTCTCTCTTGGTTGTGTTACAGTAACGCTGGTGCAGTGCAGTGTGTTCCTGTGTGTGTGTGTGTGTTTGTACTCACATGACATCTCTCTTGGTTGTGTTACAGTAACGCTGGTGCAGTGCACTGTGTTCCTGTGTGTGTGTGTTTGTACTCACATGACGTCTCTCTTGGCAGTCTTGACCACGATGCGGAGGTAACGCCAGCCCCCGGTGCCCAGGTAGACCCCCAGGCTGACGGCCAGACCCCAGGACCAGGGGACCCCGAAGAGACGGAGCAGGCTGAGCGAGCCCGTGGACAGGGAGGCGCTGGCCAGACCCCGCATCCTGAATCGGGACAGAAGAGTTACGGGTCGGGTCAGCACCTGTCCCTGCTTTCCCACACGCCTTCCCTGACACTGAAAGGCCCTGGTTGTGAATCTTATCCTGTTCTGAATCTTATGTTTCCACATCCGTGCATGTAGATTACTACAGCAACACCGCAGAGTGAGCACAAGTTAGATGAATCAGGATGCAATATCACTGCAGCAGACGCACAACATTAACTGGCTGTCAATACTACAGTAGTAATATTATCTATTGGATGACTGGAGGATTTCTAGGGAGTTTAAACTTTCATTTGTCGAACTTGTTTTGCTGGGTGAGGGAGGGTGAGGTTGGGCGTGCTGTCATTTTGACGACTTATTTTTTCCCTCAACCTGTCCACACCTGTTCACTCTCCATTCTTGCTAATTATATATATATATATATATATATATATATATATATATATATATATATATACACACACATATATCCTCACAACTAATGCCCTTCATAGAAACGTCCATGTGTTTCTTATTACAAACAAGGGGAGTAAGTGCACATTTAATGATGTGTTTATTTTAGCAGACGCCTTTATCCAAGGCGACTTACAGAGACTAGGGTGTGTGAACTATGCATCAGCTGCAGAGTCACTTACAACAGCGTCTCACCTGAAAGACCGGAGCACAAGTTTGTTAGAGTGACTTGCTCGGGGTCACACAGTGAGTGAGCCAGGATTTGAACCGGAGACCTCAAGCCCTTTTCTTTAACCACCGGACCACACAGCCTGCATTTCCAACGCATTAGCCGACCAGCGTGAAACCCACGTCAATATAACAACATATTTAGGCTCGTCGTTTTGTGGTTCAGCTCGCCAGTAAAGTCCACCAGTCGTAGCAGTCTATACACAGCTGGCTTTGTTACAGCCCCGGTACTACACCGTTCATAAGCCGCGATCCAGGCACCTACCTGACGGATTTACGGATGTCCTTTCCGATGGTCGTAGTGTGCTCGTCTTCCCCGGGTCACAGTACTGCTCTGCCGACTGCCCTACTCTGAAGCACCCGGTTCTTGTCGATGCCCGTTTTGGGTAATAATAATTGCGGATTTCATAAACAAAGTTTTCCTGCAAAAACGTCCAGCTGCAGTCTTATTCAACTCCGGGTTACAGCGTTTTCTGTTGTTTTTTTCATTTCCTTCTGGAAGTCTAGTGTTACCTGATCTCTCTAACTCAGCGGGTGTTAGCTCACTAGCCCCCACCCGCATTGTCCAAAGCAGAGTCGCTGCCCCTAGACTGATTCTATTGGCTAGTGTTACTCCGTCACACCCTTCGTAGGGCAGACGAGTTTAGAACGGGCGTGTTTGTCTGCCGCGTGTGCTTATGGGAGTTGTAGTTTTCAGAAAGAGCCGAGTTATGTAGTATTGAGGCGCCACTTGTCGGGCAAGGAGTGAGATACAGCAGAAGAAACGGGCAAGGCAACTGTCAACCAAGCTGTTTGGTGTCTTTACCAACAGTCAGGAACAGTTCTACATAAAAAAAGTTAAACCGACAAACAGACAAACAACGCAACAGGTAAAGTCGCTTTTATTTTTATTTTTCAAAATGCCGCGTGCGGCAGTTATGTTGACATTTGAATTGTGAGGGAACATGTTGTATAGTGTATAATTATGAAACGTGTACTTTCTACTGGTGAAATTATTATTTTTATCATTTGGTTTTGTACAGAGATTTTTTTTTCCCTAAAATTAGCCAATATACTTAGTCCTACTAAAAATAAATGTGGTAATACATTTCGACAAACATCTCGACCATGTATTTTGCCAGCACTATCTTTTTAGCCAGTATGTTTTATTACTAAGGTTATTTTTTCTTCTTCAAATATATATTCAGTATTTTACAATTTTTTTTTTTTAAGACAAGAACAAATTGTCTAAAGACATCTTTAACGAAACTAAATGAAGACGCGTCCCATTCTTTGAGCTACAGACACGTGCCGCTACAGACACGAAACACTGACGCTGTCGCGTGCGGTGATGAACGCTTTTGCTTTATAATAATAAAGCACTTATTCGTGCGCATGCGCAATTGTGCAGTCAGGTTACATTATTATTATTATTATTATTATTATTATTATTATTATTATTATTATTATTATTATTATTTAAAGCTTTGCAGGAGGCGTTTTTAAAATTTGCAATATGATAACAACAAGCCATGGGTGCACACACAGTACTAGGCGGATAAGGAAGTCTGCAAACCAATAAATACTAGGAATTAAAATAATAATTTTATGAACGCAGTAACACGCGAGAAGGCGCGGGTTCTGCAGCCAACAGTTCAGTAGAATTCAGGACTTCAGCAGCGTCATTACACTTATAAAATAACTCGCTGTCTGTGGCTATGGAGCTATGAAATCCAGGCTGTGGGATATAGACCCGGTGCAGATCCTACTGCTTCCTCTCCCAGGGAGGGTTCATGAAGCACAGCTGAAGATGGGTGTGCGCAGGTGGGTCAGACCCGCTTCATGACTCTCCCTTCACAGCTCTGGAAGGAGCTGGCCTCCCATCGTCCCAGCTTGCTGCCCTTGAGGTCTCCCTGCCTCATCACAATCTGGTAGATCTTCCTCAGGACGGCCCTCCGCAGCAGAATATAGACCCAGGGGTCCAGGATCTGGTTCCAGGAAGCCAGCCGCACCCCCAGGAACATGAGCCACTCGTAGTGCCGCACGTCGTACTGTGAGCTGCTGAGCGACTGGCTGACTGACAGAGCCACGGAGATCTGAAACAGGAGGGGGAGAGAGAGCGGCGCATCCCTTATACATTCATGAAATAAAAGACAGAACAAACAGGGCATGCAAAATGTAACCATCGTCCCCCCCAAGTGTCATTCCTACAGCTCTGGACAAAGGTTTTCATCACCCTATAGAATTAACTCACTGTGCTTCATAAAGACAAATTAAACCTGCTGAATAATGTTAGGTTAACATATTGAATTACACACCGCTTTGTAGTTTTCCATAGACTTAACTGACACAAATTGAAAAATGTGACATTTCAAAATCTAACAGGAAATACTGCTGTACTACTATTATGGCTTCCGGTAGACTTTTGCGATATCATTTTGCAGTTTCTGTGAATACATGATGTTAAATAAAATATCTAAATTATGTTCATATTGTTTAAAATGTCTCAATCCTGTAATTCAAGGTAATGCTAAACTTTTGGCCACAGCTGTAGTATTTGCTTCCCTTGTGGGGAACTAACTAGAAGCACCTTGAAATGGTCTTTAGGATACAAAACATTGCTGTGAACCCTCAGACTTGAAAAGGATGTGATTAAAAAACAAAACAAAGAACTACCCAAAGGATTACGTCTGTGAGTGAACAAATTCATTTTGCACATGGACTGTGTTCTACCTTTACACTGTACGACAGGGTCTGTGTCACCAGCTGTCTGGATCTTTAACTTGGGCATACGTCTTGATTCAGAAGGAAGTAAATAAGGAAGGAATCTGTGGTGGTAACTCACCAGGAAGGGGCTCCAGCAGACACACGACACCAGGGTGACTCCCAGGAGCTGGACCATCATCTCAATATCGAGGGACGTGCCGGAGCAGGCCTTGGGCTTGACCATCCTGGCCTGCAGGAGAGCCAGCCCGCTCAGGGAGTTACACAGCAGGGAGACGGCGAGCGAGGCGAGGCCCAGGCCTGAGAACACCAGGGTCAGGCCTAGTTCGGCTCCAGTGAGAGGACCGTGGACTTGGAGGAAGCACCAAGTCTGAGGAAACTGCCTGGAGTAGCGGCCCACATTGAGCACAGGCAGGGCAGCCACCAGGAGAGCGAGGGAGCAGAGGAGAGCCACGGCCAGCCTGCCATGGCCGGAGGTCACCACAGAAGAGTGCAGGAGAGGCCTTGTGAGTCCGACGCAGCGCTCCACAGCCATGGCGCCGCCCAAAAAGAGTGGGCACAGCCCGAAAAACACCATGCAGCCTCCAAACAGCTGGCACAAGACTCCCGAACGGTCAATAGAGTCCCATTGCATGCGGGCCGCGTATAGCCTGAGTGCGAACGCCCCAGGAATCACATGGCCAGCAAAGTCGGTCAAAACCAGATTGCTGGCCAGGAAGAGAAACCTAGCTTTGGTTCGACGGCGGTAACGGCTGTAGGATCGGAGCAGGATCCCCAGGGCGAGGATGTTGGAGACAGCACCGAGGGTCATGGTGAAGATGGGCACTGCGATGGAGAGAGAGGAAGGGGGGAGGCTGCTGTTGAAGGCTGGGTCTGGAGGGCTGATGCTGGGGGAGTCGCTGGTAGGGGTTGGGGTGGAGAAGATTGGCTCCAGGGTTGGGGAGGACATCTTCCAAGCATGTGGAGTAGAAGTCTTGACCGGGAACTGAAGCTGAGGATGCATACAAGAGAATGAGGAGCCAGAGAAGAAATCTCTTTTTCATTTTGTTATGTTCTTTATTTTAGGGAAGACAGCCCTTGAAAAACAATTTCTTAAGAAGATTATTATGGCCAGGGTTGATCTCGTTAATGCAGTTAATGTAGTTTTATAAAAGCAAGGGTTGGGGTTATAGCGTGCATTTATAACTCTGCATAATAACATTGTAATGATGTGTAAGCACACATGTATTCACTAAGTAACCACCATGTCAATACACAGTCATTAGAGATACTTCATGTAAAGTGCTACTGACAACAGGATACTAGAAATGAAATATTATTATGCAGAAGATATTACAAACATCCCTTTAAATGCACACAGAGCAGGTTTGATGAAGTGTTACAGTCAACCCCAATTCCATTCTCCTGACCACCACAATAAAAAAAGACAGGAGTTCAAAGGGTTAAGCCAAGATAATGCACTGCCGCACTTTAACACTATAATAAACAGAGAATAGTTTCAAACACAAAATATGTACATGCTAAAGCAGGTAATCACTTTAAAATGTGGCTGGAATACAAAAAGCCTTGCAGGTAGAAACAGGGACTCCAGCTCACCTTCCTTTCAGCAGCTTGTTCAGTTCAGCTCTCCTCTACAGCTTTTCTCTGTCCTCCCTCCCGCTTCAAATGCCTTTCTGAATAAAGACTATCACCCTCTCTCTCCCTCTCTCTATCTCTCTTGTTCTCTTTCTCCCTCTTTCTCTCAATCTCTTGTTCTCTCTCTCCGTCTCTGTCTCTCGCTGTCTTGTTCTCTCTCTCTGTTCTCGCTCTCTCCGTCTCTCCCTCTCTCTATCTCTCTTGTTCTCTCTCTCCCTTTTTCTCTCTCTCTTGTTCTCTCTCTCCGTCTCTCTCTCTCTCTCTCTCTTGTTCTCTCTCTCCGTCTCTGTCTCTCGCTGTCTTGTTCTCTCTCCGTCTCGCTCTTTCTCTCTCTGTTCTCGCTCTCTCCGTCTCTCCCTCTCTCTCTCTCTCTTGTTCTCTCTCTCTCTCTTTCTCTCTCTCTCTTGTTCTCTCTCTCCGTCTCTCTGTCTCTCGCTGTCTTGTTCTCTCTCCGTCTCGCTCTTTCTCTCTCTCTGTTCTCGCTCTCTCCCTCTCTCTATCTCTCTTGTTCTCTCTCTCTCTGTCTCTCTCTTGTTCTTTCTCTCCCTCTTTCTCTATCTCTTGTTCTCTCTCCGTCTCTCTGTCTCTCGCTGTCTTGTTCTCTCTCTCCGTCTCGCTCTTTCTCTCTCTGTTCTCGCTCTCTCCGTCTCTCTCTCTCTTTCTCTCTTTAACACACTGTACCACGCTTTCCCTGTACTTTATTACACTTTGCTATGCTTTTACTATGGGACTCTTTTAGAAGGGTTACCCCAGTCAGATTGCTAAAAGGGCAGACCTCTTGTTTTTTTGTGATTTCTAAGACATTAATTTGCTGTGTTGTGTCTCTTATAAATGACAGGGTCTTTCTGTATAAAACCCACAGTAACTTAAACTTGAACATATACAGTTTCTCAATTCTGGGGTCTCAATATGATGTGAAAAAGCGGAGGAAGATGAACATTCATGTACTTCATATTCATATTTCTTCTGGGTTGATTAAGGCATTCATATCGGTCTCTTCTAGTTTCACACTGATCATTCATCACGTGTCTGCTGGGGGTGTGTTAAGTAGCTGAGTGGCTCAGAGAATTTCCCCCGCGCTCAGATCACTGCTGGGGTCTGAGCTGCTCAGGGGGAGCAGGACTGAGCGTTTC